>JAIXMF010000264.1:0-19782 GCA_025201365.1 Syncephalis plumigaleata | reverse complement strand
AATCACGTGCATTATTAATAATAAATAGCAAATAAAATAGATCATTTATTAATGAATGGCCCACTTTAACGCGGACTACTGAATTTTCGGATGTCGTAGTGAATTTGTAATTAGTACCATTAGATGCGCAGTGTCCGTATTAACCATTAATAGTCGACAGATGAGCAATAATCGGTACTGACGTCACTCAATACTACGGCGAATCACGTGCATTATTAATAATAAATAGCAAATAAAATACTTGTTTATTAATAGAATGGCCCACTTTAACGTGGACTACTGAATTTTCGGATGTCGTAGTGAATTTGTAATTAGTACCATTAGATGCGCAGTGTCCGTATTAACCATTAATAGTCGACAGATGAGCAATAATCGGTACTGACGTCACTCAATACTACGGCGAATCACGTGCATTATTAATAATAAATAGCAAATAAAATACTTGTTTATTAATAGAATCGACCCACTTTAACGTGGACTACTGAATTTTCGGATGTCGTAGTGAATTTGTAATTAGTACCATTAGATGCGCAGTGTCCGTATTAACCATTAATAGTCGACAGATGAGCAATAATCGGTACTGACGTCACTCAATACTACGGCGAATCACGTGCATTATTAATAATAAATAGCAAATAAAATACTTGTTTATTAATAGAATGGCCCACTTTAACGTGGACTACTGAATTTTCGGATGTCGTAGTGAATTTGTAATTAGTACCATTAGATGCGCAGTGTCCGTATTAACCATTAATAGTCGACAGATGAGCAATAATCGGTACTGACATTACTCAATACTACGGCGAATCACGTGCATTATTAATAATAAATAGCAAATAAAATAGATCATTTATTAATGAATCGGTCCACTTTAACATGGACTACTGAATTTTCGGATGTCGTAGTGAATTTGTAATTAGTACCATTAGATGCGCAGTGTCCGTATTAACCATTAATAGTCGACAGATGAGCAATAATCGGTACTGACGTCACTCAATACTACGGCGAATCACGTGCATTATTAATAATAAATAGCAAATAAAATAGATCATTTATTAATGAATCGGCCACTTTAACGTGGACTACTGAATTTTGGATGTCGTAGTGAATTTGTAATTAGTACCATTAGATGCGCAGTGTCCGTATTAGCCATTAATAGTCGACAGATGAGCAATAATCGGTACTGACGTCACTCAATACTACGGCGAATCACGTGCATTATTAATAATAAATAGCGGTAAAATAGATCATTTATTAATAGAATGGCCCACTTTAACGTGGACTACTGAATTTTCGGATGTCGTAGTGAATTTGTAATTAGTACCATTAGATGCGCAGTGTCCGTATTAACCATTAATAGTCGACAGATGAGCAATAATCGGTACTGACGTCACTCAATACTACGGCGAATCACGTGCATTATTAATAATAAATAGCAAATAAAATAGATCATTTATTAATGAATCGGTCCACTTTAACGTGGACTACTGAATTTTCGGATGTCGTAGTGAATTTGTAATTAGTACCATTAGATGCGCAGTGTCCGTATTAACCATTAATAGTCGACAGATGAGCAATAATCGGTACTGACGTACTCAATACTACGGCGAATCACATGCATTATTAATAATAAATAGCAAAAAAATACTTGTTTATTAATAGAATGGCCCACTTTAACGCGGACTACTGAATTTTGGATGTCGTAGTGAGTGTAATTAGTACCATTAGATGCGCAGTGTCCGTATTAACCATTAATAGTCGACAGATGAGCAATAATCGGTACTGACGTCATTCAATACTACGGCGAATCACGTGCATTATTAATAATAAATAGCGGTAAAATAGATCATTTATTAATGAATCGGTCCACTTTAGCGTGGACTACTGAATTTTCGGATGTCGTAGTGACCGTGTAATTAGTACCATTAGATGCGCAGTGTCCGTATTAGCCATTAATAGTCGACAGATGAGCAATAATCGGTACTGACATTACTCAATACTACAGTGAATCACATGCATTATTAATAATAAATAGCAAACAAAATACTTGTTTATTAATAGAATGGCCCACTTTAACGCGGACTACTGAATATTTGGATGTCGTAGTGACGTGTAATTAGTACCATTAGATGCGCAGTGTCCGTATTAACCATTAATAGTCGACAGATGAGCAATAATCGGTACTGACATTACTCAATACTACGGCGAATCACGTGCATTATTAATAATAAATAGCAAATAAAATAGATCATTTATTAATGAATCGGTCCACTTTAACATGGACTACTGAATTTTCGGATGTCGTAGTGACCGTGTAATTAGTACCATTAGATGCGCAGTGTCCGTATTAACCATTAATAGTCGACAGATGAGCAATAATCGGTACTGACATTACTCAATACTACGGCGAATCACGTGCATTATTAATAATAAATAGCGGTAAAATAGATCATTTATTAATGAATCGGTCCACTTTAACATGGACTACTGAATTTTCGGATGTCGTAGTGAATTTGTAATTAGTACCATTAGATGCGCAGTGTCCGTATTAGCCATTAATAGTCGACAGATGAGCAATAATCGGTACTGACGTCACTCAATACTACGGCGAATCACGTGCATTATTAATAATAAATAGCAAATAAAATACTTGTTTATTAATAGAATGGCCCACTTTAGCGTGGACTACTGAATATTTGGATGTCGTAGCGAATTTGCAATTAGTACCATTAGATGCGCAGTGTCCGTATTAACCATTAATAGTCGACAGATGAGCAATAATCGGTACTGACGTCACTCAATACTACGGCGAATCACGTGCATTATTAATAATAAATAGCGGTAAAATAGATCATTTATTAATGAATCGGTCCACTTTAGCGTGGACTACTGAATTTTCGGATGTCGTAGTGACCGTGTAATTAGTACCATTAGATGCGCAGTGTCCGTATTAACCATTAATAGTCGACAGATGAGCAATAATCGGTACTGACGTCATTCAATACTACGGCGAATCACGTGCATTATTAATAATAAATAGCGGTAAAATAGATCATTTATTAATGAATCGGTCCACTTTAACATGGACTACTGAATTTTCGGATGTCGTAGTGACCGTGTAATTAGTACCATTAGATGCGCAGTGTCCGTATTAACCATTAATAGTCGACAGATGAGCAATAATCGGTACTGACGTCATTCAATACTACGGCGAATCACGTGCATTATTAATAATAAATAGCGGTAAAATAGATCATTTATTAATGAATCGGTCCACTTTAGCGTGGACTACTGAATTTTCGGATGTCGTAGTGACCGTGTAATTAGTACCATTAGATGCGCAGTGTCCGTATTAACCATTAATAGTCGACAGATGAGCAATAATCGGTACTGACGTCATTCAATACTACGGCGAATCACGTGCATTATTAATAATAAATAGCGGTAAAATAGATCATTTATTAATGAATCGGTCCACTTTAGCGTGGACTACTGAATTTTCGGATGTCGTAGTGACCGTGTAATTAGTACCATTAGATGCGCAGTGTCCGTATTAACCATTAATAGTCGACAGATGAGCAATAATCGGTACTGACGTCATTCAATACTACGGCGAATCACGTGCATTATTAATAATAAATAGCGGTAAAATAGATCATTTATTAATGAATCGGTCCACTTTAGCGTGGACTACTGAATTTTCGGATGTCGTAGTGACCGTGTAATTAGTACCATTAGATGCGCAGTGTCCGTATTAACCATTAATAGTCGACAGATGAGCAATAATCGGTACTGACGTCATTCAATACTACGGCGAATCACGTGCATTATTAATAATAAATAGCGGTAAAATAGATCATTTATTAATGAATCGGTCCACTTTAACATGGACTACTGAATTTTCGGATGTCGTAGTGAATTTGTAATTAGTACCATTAGATGCGCAGTGTCCGTATTAACCATTAATAGTCGACAGATGAGCAATAATCGGTACTGACGTCATCAATACTACGGCGAATCACGTGCATTATTAATAATAAATAGCGTAAAATAGATCATTTATTAATGAATCGGTCCACTTTAGCGTGGACTACTGAATTTTCGGATGTCGTAGTGACCGTGTAATTAGTACCATTAGATGCGCAGTGTCCGTATTAACCATTAATAGTCGACAGATGAGCAATAATCGGTACTGACGTCATTCAATACTACGGCGAATCACGTGCATTATTAATAATAAATAGCGGTAAAATAGATCATTTATTAATGAATCGGTCCACTTTAACATGGACTACTGAATTTTCGGATGTCGTAGTGAATTTGTAATTAGTACCATTAGATGCGCAGTGTCCGTATTAACCATTAATAGTCGACAGATGAGCAATAATCGGTACTGACATTACTCAATACTACGGCGAATCACGTGCATTATTAATAATAAATAGCAAATAAAATAGATCATTTATTAATGAATCGGTCCACTTTAACATGGACTACTGAATTTTCGGATGTCGTAGTGACCGTGTAATTAGTACCGTTAGATGCACAATGTCCGTATTAACCAGCTATTAGCAGATTAGTGGACGTTTATAGTACCGATATGACACATCATACGCGTAATTATTACTAAAGATCGACGATTTAAATAGTAATTTACTAGTTAAAATGTCCGATTCAATGCCGATCACTGCACTGTCACATGTCTTAATCACCGCGTAGTTAGTACCATTCGACGCGCAATCGTCGTATTAACCAGCTATTAGCAGATTAGTGGACATTTATAGTACCGATATGGCACATCATACGCGTAATTATCAGTAAAGATCAGCGATTATTATAGTAATTTATTAGTAAAAATGTCCGATTCAATGCCGATTGCTGCAATGTCACATGTCTTAATCACCGCGTAAGTAATACTATTAGATAGCCAAGAGGTGTTTCTAAATTTATTTGCTAATTAAAACAGGCTGTAATTGGTACTGATGCTACACAGCCTGAGTGCAAACATTAATAAAACATTACTAATAAATAGCGGTAAAATAGGTCATTTATTAATGGTGTTGCCTATTCTAGTAATGTTTTATTAATGTTTACACTCAGCTCGTGCAACATCAGTATCAATTCCCGCTCGTCTATTTGTTAATAAATGTAGCCTAGTCACTTGGTCATCTAATGGTACTAATTACACTGCAATTAGTGGTTGTAACAACTAAGAAATCCGCATTAAACCAAGTGCTTTTATTAATAAATCACTCGCTTTATTTGCTATTTCACTAGTGCATTCTACTTGATTTGATGCAGCGCTGTGCAACGTCAGCATCACCGATTATTTTTAATACGCTAGTAATGGTCAATTGATCAATTACGCGTCGAATGATGTCATCTACATCGATGACCGGCGTACTGACGTTGCAATAATCCACACTGAAATGGACATCTTTTATTAATAAACTGGCTGTTCTATTGCCTATTCTAGTAATGTTTTATTAATATTTACACTCAGCTCGTGCAACATTAGTATCAATTCCCGCTCGTCTATTTGTTAATAAATGTAGCCTAGTCACTTGGTCATCTAATGGTACTAATTACACTGCAATTAGTGGTTGTAACAACTAAGAAATCCGCATTAAACCAAGTGCTTTTATTAATAAATCACTCGCTTTATTTGCTATTTCACTAGTGCATTCTACTTGATTTGATGCAGTGCTGTGCAACGTCAGCATCACCGATTATTTTTAATACACCAGTGATGGTCAATTGGCCAATTACGCGTCGAATGATGTCATCTACATCGATGACCGGCGTACTGACGTTGCAATAATCCACACTGAAATGGACATCTTTATTAATAAATCACTCGCTTTATTTGCTATTTCACTAGTGCATTCTACTCGATTTGATGCAGCGCTGTGCAACGTCAGCATCACCGATTATTTTTAATACGCTAGTAATGGTCAATTGATCAATTACGCGTCGAATGATGTCATCTACATCGATGACCGGCGTACTGACGTTGCAATAATCCACACTGAAATGGACATCTTTATTAATAAATCACTCGTTTTATTTGCTATTTCACTAGTGCATTCTACTCGATTTGATGCAGCGCTGTGCAACGTCAGCATCACCGATTATTTTTAATACGCTAGTAATGGTCAATTGATCAATTACGCGTCGAATGATGTCATCTACATCGATGACCGGCGTACTGACGTTGCAATAATCCACACTGAAATGGACATCTTTTATTAATAAACTGGCTGTTCTATTGCCTATTCTAGTAATGTTTTATTAATATTTACACTCAGCTCGTGCAACATTAGTATCAATTCCCGCCCGTCTATTTGTTAATAAATGTAGCCTAGTCACTTGGCCATCTAATGGTACTAATTACACTGCAATTAGTGGTTGTAACAACTAAGAAATCCGCATTAAACCAAGTGCTTTTATTAATAAATCATGTGTTTTATTTGCTATTTCACTAGTGCATTCTACTTGATTTGATGCAGCGCTGTGCAACGTCAGCATCACCGATTATTTTTAATACGCTAGTAATGGTCAATTGATCAATTACGCGTCGAATGATGTCATCTACATCGATGACCGGCGTACTGACGTTGCAATAATCCACACTGAAATGGACATCTTTATTAATAAATCACTCGTTTTATTTGCTATTTCACTAGTGCATTCTACTCGATTTGATGCAGCGCTGTGCAACGTCAGCATCACCGATTATTTTTAATACACCAGTGATGGTCAATTGATCAATTACGCGTCGAATGATGTCATTTACATCGATGACCGGCGTACTGACGTTGCAATAATCCACACTGAAATGGACATCTTTATTAATAAATCACTCGTTTTATTTGCTATTTCACTAGTGCATTCTACTTGATTTGATGCAGCGCTGTGCAACGTCAGCATCACCGATTATTTTTAATACACTAGTGATGGTCAATTGATCAATTACGCGTCGAATGATGTCATCTACATCGATGACCGGCGTACTGACGTTGCAATAATCCACACTGAAATGGACATCTTTATTAATAAATCACTCGTTTTATTTGCTATTTCACTAGTGCATTCTACTTGATTTGATGCAGTGCTGTGCAACGTCAGCATCACCGATTATTTTTAATACACCAGTGATGGTCAATTGGCCAATTACGCGTCGAATGATGTCATCTACATCGATGACCGGCGTACTGACGTTGCAATAATCCACACTGAAATGGACATCTTTATTAATAAATCACTCGCTTTATTTGCTATTTCACTAGTGCATTCTACTTGATTTGATGCAGCGCTGTGCAACGTCAGCATCACCGATTATTTTTAATACACTAGTGATGGTCAATTGATCAATTACGCGTCGAATGATGTCATCTACATCGATGACCGGCGTACTGACGTTGCAATAATCCACACTGAAATGGACATCTTTATTAATAAATCACTCGTTTTATTTGCTATTTCACTAGTGCATTCTACTTGATTTGATGCAGTGCTGTGCAACGTCAGCATCACCGATTATTTTTAATACACCAGTGATGGTCAATTGATCAATTACGCGTCGAATGATGTCATCTACATCGATGACCGGCGTACTGACGTTGCAATAATCCACACTGAAATGGACATCTTTTATTAATAAACTGGCTGTTCTATTGCCTATTCTAGTAATGTTTTATTAATATTTACACTCAGCTCGTGCAACATTAGTATCAATTCCCGCTCGTCTATTTGTTAATAAATGTAGCCTAGTCACTTGGCCATCTAATGGTACTAATTACACTGCAATTAGTGGTTGTAACAACTAAGAAATCCGCATTAAACCAAGTACTTTTATTAATAAATCACTCGCTTTATTTGCTATTTCACTAGTGCATTCTACTCGATTTGATGCAGTGCTGTGCAACGTCAGCATCATCGATTATTTTTAATACGCTAGTGATGGTCAATTGGCCAATTACGCGTCGAATGATGCCATCTACATCGATGACCGAGGCACTGACGTTGCAATAATCCACACTGAAATGGACATCTTTATTAATAAATCATGTGTTTTATTTGCTATTTCACTAGTGCATTCTACTTGATTTGATGCAGCGCTGTGCAACGTCAGCATCACCGATTATTTTTAATACACCAGTGATGGTCAATTGGCCAATTACGCGTCGAATGATGCCATCTACATCGATGACCGAGGCACTGACGTTGCAATAATCCACACTGAAATGGACATCTTTATTAATAAATTGGGCAATGGAGCTAGAGCGCGGTATGTACATTCGTTCGACGCGCATGGCAACGGGGAACACGACGCTATGCATTGTGCAATCATTGGACGCATGTCGAAAGCACATGCCACCTTCGAGTGTAGCTGTGTATGATCAGCATCAACGGTTAATCAATGGTTAATAAACATCAATAGATATTAATAAGATTGCTAATGCCTGGTTAATGATGGATGCTACTAATGGATGATCGACAGCTTTACTAATAGCAGTCAACAATACTGCTAACGAGCGTTGATAGCAATGCTACTTAGTATACCTTTTACAGTTTCTCTTGTACGATCTATTCACTCCTCTTACGTTCGTTGCGCGTTCTATACATTACGCTCACTTCTCTCACGCGTTCTACTCATTCCCCTTTAGATCTACTCACTCCTCTCGCACGATCTACTCGTTGTTCATGCACTTTACTCTCTATACTCGTTCCTCTTGCACGATCTGCTCCTTCCTCTTACTTCCTCGCTCCCTCTGCTCCATCTTCCTACGTTCGTCACGCGTTCTATCCGTTCCACTTACTTGCCTCGCTTGATCTACTCGTTCTACGCATTCCTCGCTCGATCTACTCACTATACTTATTTCCCTTGCACGATCTACTCGTTCGTCACACGCGTTATACTCATTCTAGTCATTGCGTTTATTTTTACTCGTTCTTTGTGCGTCTACTTACTACACTCACTCCTCTCGCTCGGATCTAGCCACTATACTCATTACGCTCGCACCTTCGTCTTACCTTCCTCGCGCGCTCTACTCATTCCTCGCTTGATCTACTTGTTTCTCGCACGATCTTGTCATTATACTCACTGCTTTCGCGTTCTACTCACTTCTCTCTCTCTCTGTCTGTCTCTCTGTCTGTCCGTTTTTCTCTCGATCTGCTCATTACTCGTGCGTCCTACTCCTTATACTCACTCATCTCGTTCGATCACTCGTCTCCCGCTCAACCTACTCGCTCGTTGCACGCCATACTTGTTTCTTTTACTCATTATACTCGTTCCTCACGCGCTTTACTCGCTTTACTCCCTCCTTCCGCTCGATCTCGTTCGTTGCGTACTTTACTTACATTCCTCGCGCTCGATCTACTCACTATACTTATTCCTCGCGCGTTGTAGTCACTATACTTACTCCTCTGGCTCGATCTACTCATTAGTCGCCCGTTCTTGTCATTATACTTGTTCCTCTCGTATTCTACTCACTTCTCTCGCTTAAGCCTACTACTATACTCGTTCCTCTCGCTCGAGCAACTCATTACTCGTCTCTATACCCACTATACTCACTTCTCTTGCTCGATCGCGTTCGTTGCGCGCTTTACTCATTCTTCTTACTCGTTCTACTCGCTCCTCTTGTACGAGCTCGTCATTGTACTCACTTCTTTCCCGTTCTACTCACTTCTTCCGCTCGAGCAACTCACTATACTCGCGTTCAAGTCACTATACTCACTTCTCTTGCACGAGCTAGTCATTCCTCGCGCGCTTTACTCACTCCTCTTGCTCAATCTTGTCACTGTACTCGCTTCTCTCACTTGATCTACTCGTTCCTCGCGCGTTCAAGTTACTACACTCCTTCCTCTTGCACGATCTACTCCCTATACTCCCTATACTCGTTCCTGGCACGATATACTCGTTGCTCATGCGCCCCACTCACTATACTCACTCCTCTCGCTCGATCTCGTTCTTCAAGGTTTACTCTTTACTCGTTCGCTCAATAACCGCGTTACTCGTTACATACCGTCTTCGGGTACATAGTAATATGGAACGTACATTGATCGGTTAATGCTACGTGATTCTACGCAAGGTGTACTAAAGGTTTATTGTTATTACTGAGTGAGTCTAGAACAGACCTCGAGGGTGTCCTATGAGGCTTGACATTTTCACTTTATCATGACTAACTCCTGTTCTAGAAGGCAGTTTAGTTTCACGATCTAGCATGCATATATAATACCCGGTCAAAGGGACACTCAGTCGTGTGCCGCTATGTCTACTATTACCTGATCTACGCCGTTTAACACCACTCTCTACATATCAACAGGCTATGAAACAACGTGTGCCATTCCCGACTACGTGCCTATATGCTCCATATATTGGCCGGTGCATCCTACGTGAACCTATACCGCGTAACTCACTCGCATGGTTACATGTACCTGACGGTTAATAGTTCCTATTCATTCCTGGTTATTGGTGAATACCACCTGCTTTACACATTCACTCCTCTCTCTCTATTGTTTACTCGTTCCTTTCTCTTTTTCTTTGTCGTTCACTACTCGTATTCGTGATGCTCGCTGTACCTGTTCTTTGTTTCTCTTTCTCCTATTCCTTTTCCTTGTATACGCTCACCTTTGCTTAACACACTCGCGTACTTGTACTTTCTCCTCTCTCGCTTGTTTATGTTTTACTCGCGTTCGCTGTTCACCACTCCTTCTTGTTGTCGTTGATCTAGCGGTAGTTCGCGTCGTCATCTACGCGTTTGCTGTTCACCACTCCTTCTTGTTGTCGTTGATCTAGCGGTAGTTCGTGTCATCATCTATGCGTTCACTGTTCACCACTCCTTGTTGTTGTTGTTGTTGTTGTTGTTGATCTAACGTTAGTTCGTGTCGTCATCTACGCGTTCGCTGTTCACCACTCCTTGTTGTTGTTGTTGTTGTTGTTGTTGTTGTTGATCTAACGTTAGTTCGTGTCGTCATCTACGCGTTTGCTGTTCACCGCTCCTTGTTGTTGTCGTTGATCTAACGTTAGTTCGTGTCATCATCTACGCGATCTCTTTACAGCTTCTCGTTGTTGTCGTTGTTGTTGTTGATCTAACGTTAGTTCGCGTCGTCATCTACGCGTTTGCTGTTCACCACTCCTTCTTCTTGTTGTTGTTGTTGTCGTTGATCTAACGGCTGTTCGCGTCATCATCTACGCGTTTGCTGTTCACCACTCCTTCTTCTTGTTGTTGTTGTTGTCGTTGATCTAACGGCTGTTCGCGTCATCATCTACGCGTTTGCTGTTCACCACTCCTTGTTGTTGTTGTCGTTGATCTAACGGCTGTTCGTGTCGTCATCTACGCGTTTGCTGTTCACCACTCCTTCTTCTTGTTGTTGTTGTTGTTGTTGTTGTTGATCTAACGTTAGTTCGCGTCGTCATCTACGCGTTTGCTGTTCACCGCTCCTTCTTCTTGTTGTTGTTGTTGATCTAACGGCTGTTCGTGTCGTCATCTACGCGTTTGCTGTTCACCGCTCCTTCTTCTTGTTGTTGTCGTTGTTGTTGTTGATCTAACGTTAGTTCGCGTCGTCATCTACGCGTTTGCTGTTCACCACTCCTTCTTGTTGTCGTTGATCTAGCGGTAGTTCGTGTCATCTTCTATGCGTTCACTGTTCACCGCTTCTTGTTGTTGTTGTCGTTGATCTAACGTTAGTTCGCGTCATCATCTACGCGTTTGCTGTTCACCGCTCCTTGTTGTTGTCGTTGATCTAACGTTAGTTCGTGTCATCATCTACGCGATCTCTTTACAGCTTCTCGTTGTTGTCGTTGTTGTTGTTGATCTAACGTTAGTTCGCGTCGTCATCTACGCGTTTGCTGTTCACCGCTCCTTGTTGTTGTCGTTGATCTAGCGGTAGTTCGTGTCATCTTCTATGCGTTCACTGTTCACCGCTTCTTGTTGTTGTTGTCGTTGATCTAACGTTAGTTCGCGTCATCATCTACGCGTTTGCTGTTCACCGCTCCTTGTTGTTGTCGTTGATCTAACGTTAGTTCGTGTCATCATCTACGCGATCTCTTTACAGCTTCTCGTTGTTGTCGTTGTTGTTGTTGATCTAACGTTAGTTCGCGTCGTCATCTACGCGTTTGCTGTTCACCACTCCTTCTTCTTGTTGTTGTTGTTGTCGTTGATCTAACGGCTGTTCGCGTCATCATCTACGCGTTTGCTGTTCACCACTCCTTCTTCTTGTTGTTGTTGTTGTCGTTGATCTAACGGCTGTTCGCGTCATCATCTACGCGTTTGCTGTTCACCACTCCTTGTTGTTGTTGTCGTTGATCTAACGGCTGTTCGTGTCGTCATCTACGCGTTTGCTGTTCACCACTCCTTCTTCTTTTGTTGTTGTTGTTGTTGTTGATCTAACGTTAGTTCGCGTCGTCATCTACGCGTTTGCTGTTCACCGCTCCTTCTTCTTGTTGTTGTTGTTGATCTAACGCTGTTCGTGTCGTCATCTACGCGTTTGCTGTTCACCGCTCCTTCTTTTGTTGTTGTTGTTGTTGTTGATCTAACGTTAGTTCGCGTCGTCATCTACGCGTTTGCTGTTCACCGCTCCTTCTTCTTGTTGTTGTTGTTGTTGTTGATCTAACGGCTGTTCGCGTCATCATCTACGCGTTTGCTGTTCACCACTCCTTGTTGTTGTTGTCGTTGATCTAACGGCTGTTCGTGTCGTCATCTACGCGTTCACTGTTCACCGTTTCTTGTTGTTGTTGTCGTTGTCGTTGATCTAACGTTAGTTCGCGTCATCATCTACGCGTTCGCTGTTCACCGCTCCTTGTTGTTGTCGTTGATCTAACGGTAGACCGCGTCATCATCTACGCGATCTATTCATCCTACCTGTTACCCTTATTTCTTTGTAGTTTGCGCTGCTTTTCTACGCACGCTCACTACGATCACTACGATCACGCGTTCATACTCACTTTATTCTGCTGTAATCGCCTCCCTTCAGCCTGTAGCACTTGTGCACGACAAGGCTACCGTGCTGTTCCTCGGGTGCCTTACAGCTGTCATTGCGTCATGATCCACTCGCGCGTTTATTCCTTTGTACGTTAACAGTGCTCATCTGCTACTCTTTGTATTGCAAGGTAAGCTGCCGTTTGTTTATTAGATTTCTACTGTGACTAGTTACGGGTATTGCTTGCGCGTCTAAGCTATTCTGTATGCTGTTCTGCATACTGTGTAGGCTTCAAGTAAGTTCCGTTTGTTTACTTTTCTATGCTCATTACACTCGTATAAGCCGTTTATTAATAAAAAGCAATAAAGCTATTAGTACGCCTACTAATTGGCCATTAGTATGGTATTAATAAAGTGTTAATAAATTACTAATAGAGCCCTTAGTAAAATTAACAAGGGTTAGCAGCTTAAAACTAGCAAAAAGTTACTAATGAACCCATTAATAAATGTTAACTAATTTATTAATAAAAGTTAACAGTTAAAAAATTGCCAATTTAAAACTAGCAAAATACAAAAATTACTAATGAACCCATTAATAAAAGTTAACAAAAAGTTAACAAAAAGTTAACAAATTTATTAACATTTATTAACACCTATCCCCCATTATTAACAGCCCTAACCCTAACCCTATATAGCTATTAATAGAAACGCAGTCACAGTGCTATTTGTATGGCGCTTTACTTTCCCCCATTAACTATCGTTGTTGTGGTCCAATCTCGCTGATTGTGCACTCATTCAACGCATCTCGCTTTTCCGGACCAGAATATGTGCTGTGCCTAAATAAATGACAAATAGGGCGAGTAAAATGTCGATAGTTGTCGTGATTCTTGATTTGGCTGTGCTTTCCAGTATCCATGTTTTCCTCCCCCGATATCCATCAGATCGGCATGTGGGTGCTACCATTCTACTGGGCATCACAGGGTGCATAAGTCTACTTATTCGCTGATCCAGCATTGCTTAGTAGTATGGCGAGTAAAGCCGCGGAAATCGCCGTGATTCTTGAATTTGTATGGTAGTTTCCCTATAATACCGTGTTTCACAATGCTATCCCATAACGCACTTGAAAGCATGCACAAATAGTGCATTTCGCATGTCCAGACGGCAATAGCGAGTTGATTGATATGCGAGTTGGCTACAATCGATGCATTTCCAGGCAATAAATCGCAAATAGTCTATTTCTCCCATACAAATCGCGTTATTTGGGCATCCAGTCCTTTTCATTTTGCTCAAATGGCGTTATTTCTCAATGGTAGTGGCATATTCTGGTCCGGACGGGCCTTCTGACTTCAATAGGTGCAATACTACCTCCAGAAGACCAGAATTGAGCGAGAAAAATGGATATACCAGAAAATGACCTGATTCTCCAAGGGCCCCAATGGGCCATTAACTTTTACTAATAAGTTTGTTAACTTTTATTAGTAATTTTATTAACTTTTTATTAGTAATTTACTAGCATTTATTAGCCAGACATGGGTCCGGTCCCTCAAGAGCCGCAGAAGAGCCGCAGAAGAGCCCAAATAGCTATTAACTTTTGTTAATAAATTCATTAACTTTTATTAGTAATTTTGTTAACTTTTATTAACCAGAAAATGACCTGGTCCCCATGAGTCGCAATGGTCCCCATTGGCGCCCATTGGCCTATTAACTTTCATTAACATGTAGTCATGGCTATACTATTAGCAAGAGACAACAAAGCAATCCGATGGGTATTAGTAAGCTAGCTGACTTTTATTAACATTTATTAATAACAATGACTCACATTAATGGGTCTATAGGTATAGCCATGGTGATCATGACAACATTCATTATTGTTTCAATACTGAGACATATGCATGACGATGACCATACACTCTGGCCTTCATGACTATACCTCCTTCTATATCCCTCCAATAATAATACAGCACATACCAGCATGTTCCTCATTTCAATATGATTGAATGAATGCACTTGTAGTGTTCTCGCTTCATTACCCATGTCATGAAAAATCGGCGAGTGTAATTGACATGTTCACTATACACATGGCTCCCATGTCGCTACCTCCTTCTATATGCTTCCTATATTGTTTTAATACATACCACCATGTTCTCCATTACAATGCTGTAGCTTTGTTACTCGATTTATTATACATTATTGCATTCATTCAATGTTGCTATACTCATTTCTTTACTAATCCCGCTCCTTCCTCGCACGTTATATTCATTACACTCATTCACTCACTCGCTCGCTCTACTCATTCCTTGCATAATCTTGTCACTATACTCACAGTCCTCTCGCTCAATCTCATCACTTCCCTCGGGTTCTACTCACTATACTCGTTCCTCTCGCGTTCTATTCTTTCATCGTGCGTTCTACTCACTTCTCTCACTCAATCTTGTTCTTTATACTTACTATACTCACTCCTCACTCTTCATCTCGTCACTATACTCACTCATCTTGCTCCATCTCGTCACTATATCCACTCCTCTTGCTCGATCTACTCGTTCGCGGCGTGCTTTACTTCTTCTTCTTACTCGTTCTACTCATTACTCGTGTGTGTTCTACTCAATACACTCACTCCTCTCGCTCGGATCTACTCATTATACTCAATACGCTCACGCATTCGTCTTACGTTCCTCGCTTATTCTACTTGTTCCTCGCTCGATCTTGTCACGATACTCACTTCCTCGTCCGTTCTACTCATTCCACTCACTTCCTCATCCGTTCTACTAATTACTCTTACGTTCGTCGCGCGTTCTACTCACTTCTCTTGCACTTTTATTCATTCGTCGTGTGCTATACTCATTACATTCAATACGCTTTCTATTGCATACAAACTAATTACCGTTCAGCATATATTCTTTTATTATACGTGTATGCATTCGTTACTATTAACTAACCACACTACTACAGCAACTATTCTTCTCGCTCGATCTCGTTTCTCTTGCACGATCTACTCATTACACGCCCGTTCTTGTCATACTACTCACTTCTTCCGCTTGATCCCGTTCCTTTTGCTTGATCTACACGTTTCCCGCTCAACCTACTCATTCGTTGCGCGCTTTACTCTCCTTTCTCTCGTGTTCTACTCGCTTCTCCTATACGATCTACTCACTATGCTCGTTTCTCGTGCGCTTCACTCATTCCTCTCGCTCGCTCTTGTCCTTTTACTCACTTCTTTCGCTTAAGCTCACTCCTCTTGCACGATCTAGTTCGTTGCGCGCTTTATTTATTCCTCTTATTCACTATACTTGTTTCCTGCTCGATCTCCTCGCTCACTTGTTATTCGCGTATTTATCACCGTACCACTCTTAATTGGCTGATATGCACACTAACACACTTGTGAACACACTTGTTTATTCGCTCATTCGCTCACTTGTTCACTCGTCAACCGCGTAGTTATCACCGCGACACTCATAGGAGGTGGATATGTTCACACTCACACTCGCTAACCACTTGTTTATTTATTTGCTGACTAGCTGACTGGTTCACTCGTCAACCGCGTATCTATCACCGTGACATCATAGGAGGTGGATATGTTCACACTCACACTCGCTAACCCACTTGTTTATTTACTAGCTGACTAGCTGACTAGCTGACTGGTTCACTCGTCAACCGCGTATCTATCACCGCGACACTCGTAGGAGGTGGATATGTTCACTAGTGCACTTGTGAACGCACTTGCTTTGTTTACGCGTTACTTCTTTATTCCTCTCGCTAGTTGATCTGCCATTCATCATTCCTGCTTCCCTTGATTCTTTTGCTTACTCTTCCACCTCTACCCGTCTTTCCTCGTTAGCCACTCTTCACTTACTCCTCGCTACGCTAACACTACACGTCTCTTACCTGAATACACTCCCATACCTGTACTCCTCTTCTCATTACTCGTTTGTTGTTCTCGGTCACCTTCACTATTCATATATTCCTATTCCTATTGTTGCTGCTGCTGCTCTAGCAATAAGTCAACGCCACGTCATACGTTTACGCGTTCTATTCGTTCTCTCTATTGCCTTTACTTCTTTGCAGCCTGTGGTGCTTTTCTACGGACAGCCACTGCAATTACACGTTATACGCACTTTATTTCGCTGTGTTTGTCCTCCACTCGATAGCACTCGTACACGATAAGGCTACACTGTTTATTTGTATTCTAGTATGGTGCTTGTACTTGTGCACGATACTACTGCTACTTGTTGACCCTCTCCCTTGTTTATCAAACTACGATACTGCACTCTCGTCAGATCCGTACCATTTACCCGTATTCTATCACTGTATGCTCCTATGTGATACTCACACTGTATGCTTACCAGTCTGTATGCGTATCGTCATCAGTCTGTATTGACTACTAAAAGTAGCTTTATATGCATACATGCAGGTTAGTCGACCAGGAATGTACTGCTATAGCTTCTCCCGGTAGTAGTATGCCACTTGCTAAAACATATTGTTTGGTTAATATCACTCACAGCAAACACTGCTTCTCAATAGTTCATTGACAGCACTGCTTGTTGCTTGTACTGATAGCTCGTTCGCTTACTCGTCCACTACTCTATTCATACACTCGTATCTCTATTGTTTATTTGTAATCTACACGGTAAGTGGTGTATACGCGGTATTCACTCTATTCACTAGCTGCTGCTGCTGCTGCTCTTTCTTGTTGTATCAACTCTGTTTATTTGTTTGTTTGTTTGTTTGTATTCTGTAAGCATATGTGCTCATTCGCTCTATTCACTCTTACTGCTATCCATACTACTTGTCTTTCTGCTTCTATTCTCATTCAGCCAATAAACACCGTATCAACTTCATACATATCACTGTATTCCCTACACTCTATTGAACATACTCTGCTTTCAACCAATATAGCTATGTCAGTAAGCAAGCATTCACCATTCATATTCAGTTATCAGCAGTATACAATCAACTAGAATATATCACTCATCCACTCACTGATGATGCATTAATATCAATGGATGTATATTTACCTGTAGTCATTGTAATGAATTGTATAGCAAATCATCGAACAACACAATAGATACTGATCATCTGACGTGATCGTGCGTGCATTGACATGAATACACTACTACTACCTAATACTTGAACCATAAACTATAACTGAATGACAGCATAGCTTACAAGTTGAAACAATGGTTTAATGGTCATTGCCATCATAGTTGGATCGTGTAATTGTCTTTATTAATCAATGGTATGTACGTCTATTACAGTGAGCGAAAGAATTGTTCACGTGTTTTGTACTTTCCCACTTTTCTAATCACCACATAATCAGTATGCAATGTATTTCTCTATTCTTTCACAAGTAAATAAAGGTATTTATTCTCTTTCTAACGATATAAATTAATCATATATTTAATTATAAAATGCTTGAGATATTAGTGTTGAAAGTCACGTGGTGCACGTGAACAATTTTTTCCATTACTAATAAAATTAATATTCTTGAGCAATAATCAATTTTTATTCAATTTAAATGTAATAAAATGTTTATATATGAGTAAATACGAGCTGTCGTGCATCGTACGAGCAATAAATAATTATAAAGCAAGTTGATGTAGTTGAGCAATATGGCTATAATTGCTCATTTTAATGTATAGTAAAAATGTTACTACAGTATGCTTTATTCACTTCCAATTGCCGTGCAAATGCTTATTAAAGCGCTTTTAAGCAATGGTAGCCTCCCTAGAACCACTGCGGGCAAGTTAGCTATGGTTAAAGATATGATTACATTGAACAATCACGCATGCAGTTGCTGGAATAGCGTTCACGTTACTACAATTTCGCTTATTACTCAGTGTACATTCGACCGATCCTACTTAAATTGCAGGTTATGATAAAGCACGTCTTCGCGCAGATAATGATATAAAATAATGCTATGTCGATGGGAAAAGTGTCTAGTTGCCATCCTACAAAGATGATGTCACATTAATGTCACTGAATAGCGTAAATTTTAATTTTAATTTTTTGTAATAAATTTATTAATTAATGCCAAAAATAATAGTAAAAAATAGCGCAGAGCACGTTAATAAAGCATAATAAACAATAACAATAGCAGTTAATAAAGTGTTAAAGAATTTATTAAAAGATCTAATAAGAATTAATTTACGCTATTCAGTGACATTAATGTGACATCATCTTTGTAGGATGGCAACTAGACACTTTTCCCATCGACATAGCATTATTTTATATCATTATCTGCGCGAAGACGTGCTTTATCATAACCTGCAATTTAAGTAGGATCGGTCGAATGTACACTGAGTAATAAGCGAAATTGTAGTAACGTGAACGCTATTCCAGCAACTGCATGCGTGATTGTTCAATGTAATCATATCTTTAACCATAGCTAACTTGCCCGCAGTGGTTCTAGGGAGGCTACCATTGCTTAAAAGCGCTTTAATAAGCATTTGCACGGCAATTGGAAGTGAATAAAGCATACTGTAGTAACATTTTTACTATACATTAAAATGAGCAATTATAGCCATATTGCTCAACTACATCAACTTGCTTTATAATTATTTATTGCTCGTACGATGCACGACAGCTCGTATTTACTCATATATAAACATTTTATTACATTTAAATTGAATAAAAATTGATTATTGCTCAAGAATATTAATTTTATTAGTAATGGAAAAAATTGTTCACGTGCACCACGTGACTTTCAACACTAATATCTCAAGCATTTTATAATTAAATATATGATTAATTTATATCGTTAGAAAGAGAATAAATACCTTTATTTACTTGTGAAAGAATAGAGAAATACATTGCATACTGATTATGTGGTGATTAGAAAAGTGGGAAAGTACAAAACACGTGA
>JAIXMF010000263.1:0-19786 GCA_025201365.1 Syncephalis plumigaleata | reverse complement strand
CTAGGTGCCGGTACCGGATTATGTAGTATTCTACTGCATCGACTGGGTGTTCCATACGTATTTTGTACAGGTAAGCTAGTCGATCGATAATGGCAGAGTAGAATGCTAATAACTAATGCCAGATGGTCAACAGCAAGTTCTACGTAATTGTGACTATAATGTCAAGTATAATCAATCGGATGGCACAGATAATGGTGGTGTATTTGTACGTCATTTGGATTGGCAACACCCACCAGCATGGCTTAGTGATGATAGTAGTAGTAATAACATAGTAGAATCATTGGAAGGTAGCTATTTTATATTAATATACGAAATTGTACAATTTGATTTACTTGGATTTATTAGAATTCGATTGGAAAGAATCGGATATTGTTCGTATAAGATCAGATACTCAAATTTTGTGGCAGCCGATGGTTTAGTCAAGTAATAGTAAAATAAACGGGAAACAATATCATTTAACGTTTGATTATTCAGTTATTTACGACAATGAGGCAACCAGTGCATTTCTCAGCTGGTCAATCAACTGCTGAAGCCATCATCAATGGTCAAGGGTAATGCTACTCGGTTTATTTTATGTGGCCTCAGAGAAAAGGTACGTGTTTACGACAAGTGTATTGGTACCGTTCATGCTAAGTATGCGTGCAATATAGAATAAACTTCTCGCTGGATGAACTACGCGTTACTGCCGTGGCACATGACCACTTTTTCCGTGAGTTGCGTAATTATCCAAATTTACAGGTGGACACCGATTTACCTATTAGTACACTTCCACAACGATTCGCCTACACGCGTAATGAGAATCTGGTATGATAGCCGAATATCATTATGTACCATTATCATTAATTAACCAACTGATCAATGTACTAGGTTTTGTGGCGTATCAGTTGGAATGACAAATGCCACGGCATTGCAAGTAATATCTAGCATTCCCGGATACTAGAATTACTAGTCCCAACGCAGTATTGGAAATATATATGCGTATGTAACTAATAAAATTCTATTTTGTAACTTGTTGTTTTTATTGAATAAGCAACCATTCTAGCCTTCCAAGTGAATACTCTCTGGTGTACACTTGCTAAGCTGCTTTTACATTATTATTATTAGCTCTATGAATAACTAGTTATCATAGGATTATTTGCGTCTACAGTACAAGTAGCCACTGGTATCTGTAGATGTGGCATATCGCCTACCATCCCATTCCCAGCCAGCTGGGCATTCCATGCATTTGCTACCGAAAATGGGCAGGGAACCATATAGAATGGTGCGCCTTCATCTGGCATACAGTATTTAGTTGATCCTTCACGCTTCACTTGGTGATAACCATCGGGACAAGCCGGACATCCGATAGATTTGAACCAGCATACGATCTTCATGTCTTGCGGCTGAACTATATCTGACTTTGGAGCTGGAATAGTGCCAGCCATAATGCTTCCGATTAGCGAGGCTACGACAAGTGAGAGAATGCTGGCAGTTGATAGCTTCATGATGATGTTTATTGTGTATGGTAAAACGATAACAAAAGGATGATTGTAATGAGTAATGTATGATTGTGTACGGATTAGCATCGTCTTTTATATAGAAGACGCTCTAGTAGTTTGTCAAGCATTTGGTCAAGGTATACTCGCTCTAGTAGCGTATTTATAAATAGAACCATGCTTACTGGTGCTGTTCTATTCGTTTTAGGCCTATGTTCTTTCTAGCGGTTGGCAATAATAATGGATCGTCTTAACCGACTCTGCTACGTTGATCCAATAAGCCGGATATATCCTTTGTTTTACATAATGGATAAAAAGTGGAAAGCATCATTTAATATACATGCCCTTTGCCTTTACTTCCACTTGTTATAAAATGGCATCGTATTGTTTCGTATTAGCATGGCTGACTAGCACACAATAGTTTAGCAGCTATTTCAAGTTTGATTAATCATCCAATCAGCGATGTAATAATCTAATGGTATCAATTGTTTGTTGGGTTGCTATAGGTGAAAAAGGGAATGAGAAGATATTGAATAGGCAGATGGATCATTTAGCATAGCGTAGGATGTAACCGCAGCATTGGATTAACCTGTCATCGTCGTCTATTGGAATGGCCTATTCCTCTTGCCTTTGCCTACAGATCCAGCGTATATTTAGTTTGTTGAAGCAATGTGCTTACTTCATCGATCATTTCCAATTAGAGTTCAATAATGAAAGCACATCTATGAGATTATCGTGATAGTCAGTCAAGCAATCATTCATGTTTCTGTTAGGCCAGTGTTATACAATGTATGGATAGAATATCGTATTATGGAATAAATGACAACAAATACAGTGCTCAAGTAAAGGGTCTAAGAATAGTTGAATAAAGGCCTATATACCGAGGGAATGATAAAATCTACCAGGATTTTATTCTAGTGCTGCATGGCCTAAAGCAAGCAAGTAGGTCTAGACCACGATATAGATTCGATAGCATGTTACCTGCTTGTTTGTTCAGTATATAAAGAGACGATGCTAATCCGTACACAATCATACATTACTCATTACAATCATCCTCTTGTCATCGCCTTACTATACACGATAAACATTATCATGAAGCTATCAACTGCCAGCACATTTTCACTTGTCGTAGCCTCGCTAATCGGAAGCGTTATGGTAGACGCCATTTCAGCCAAGACACGAGTTGAGCCGGGAAATATGGAAATCCATTGCGCATTTCCAGCATTCGGATGTCCAGCATGTCCCGATGGCTATCACCAGATGGGTGAAGTCCATGCTGAATTCAAAACGTGTACTCCAGATAAAGGTGCGCCCTACTACATGGTTTATTGTAATATGTTTGGCACAAATTGCGCTTCATGTCCCGATGGCTGGCATCAAGCCAACAAGGGGAAATACTCTAATTCTTCCAACTGGAATAAGTTGAAATATTGTGTTCGCGACTAGAAGAAATAGAGCTATTGAATGCAATTCCAATCTACCTATGGCAATGTTGTATTGTTATGCTGGAATACTTGCTATACAGTCCTTAATAAAACAACATAGAGTTATGCATATTATTACTGTCTTTTATTCCCCTTCATTATTTCATCTTTTTTTGCTTCTTTGTTTTTTAGCCTTATTTCGTACAATATGTCCTCATTGCCAACCGTGTCTTACGACTCTTCCGACTATTGGAATGAGCGATTTCGTGAGGAGACCCAATTTGAATGGCTATTCGACTTTGAACAACTGAAGCCACTCTTGTTCGAACCGAGCAATAGTGCAATTATATCTGCAAAGGATCGTGTCTTACACGTAGGATGTGGTAGTTCGCAACTAGGTGTGGCTATGGCACGATATGGATGTGCCCAGGTGATTAACACGGATTTATCGAGTATCGTCATTGAGCGTGGCAGGACATACTCGCAAACGCAACTGCCATCCGAACTTAACGCACGCCTGCAATGGTATCAATCGGATGTCACTGATATGCGTGGTATCATTCCAGACAACTCGGTGGATGTCATACTGGACAAAGCGGTAATGGACGCCATCGCTTGCGGTGACACCGACACCGAGACTAGTATTTATGATGGTGCAGGGAATGCACATCCTATTACAGGTACTGCCTACGCTCAAATGGCCGAGGAAGCTGGTCGTGTGCTATCCATAGGTGGTCGCTGGGTAGTTATCTCTTGTTCGTCGCATCGACCTGTATTTCAATCGACTCCCTTGCAACAACCAAGCGATAACTCGACAGGCTGGCGATGGCAAAGTGATCCGGTACGCACCATTGAAGCGCCATTCCAAGCATCGACATCAGCGAGTGATAGTTATGTGGCACGTCCCGTTATACATCATTACATCTATGTACATCGTAAATTAGCATTATAGATCTACCTAATAAAAACATTAAATGTTAATACACTAGCCTTGCGCGAATATTTTTAATTTTTATTTTCCTTCTTCTCCTTATGAATTTATTCGGCCGGTGTAGAGCAACAATGATTGCTCTTTGGCGTTCACCGGTTATCGGTAATAGAATGAGTGCATATGGAATGTCGCCGTGGTCATTTATGAACAGTAGTCATATGCAATGTCGATACAAGTCAGGCAACTTTTATCGCAAGCGTAGTTATAAATACACGCGAGCGCAGCTATTACCGCCGAAATCACCGTCGTCGCTTACAACGACCGAACAACAAATAGCGGTGGATCCACTTGGTGAGCTAATTCACAAATCAATATGCTATCTATCAACCGAGTCTAACTACTATTCAAGTATCCTTACTTAAATCACCGTTGCGATTGTGTATGTTTTCACGACGAATACAACCAAGTGGTAATTTAACTAGAAAAAGTAGTAACCGCTATTGTTGCTAACATATGATTGTTATACACTATTAGGATTTATGATACGCTTTATTCATGTTAGAGATAATGACAGGGATCAAACCTGGCTAGTACCCGATGGTATAGGTGGACAACCACGACGTGGTGGTATTGGTCATTGGGTATCAGCCCGCCGTACAGTTATGAACATGCTAAATGAGAAATGTAAGCTACATTAATATACGCAACCAACAGAATAGGTAGGAGCATTAATCATTACTACGATAAAGATGTTCAAGCGCGTATTACCGGTAATGGATTCATTCGTCCTGACATGGCCGATTTTATCGATTCATTACTAGCTCATGATATCGCATTGGAATTGAGACGTTGCATTCAAGCATGTATTATTAAGCAGTTGCGTCTTCAGAAACTAGTTAATAAACCAACTAATCAAGAAGAACAAGAACGAGAACAAGAACAAGATGGGCCAGCATTGATTAAAACAGGGAAATCAGTGGTAAACCAGCCTAATCCGTGTCTTTTCAAGCCAATGCCAGATGCTTTATTCGATACAATCGATATGCCATGGAGTGCGACAACACCGTCAAACCATTCAGCCTACCTGGTTATTCCACCTGAACCATTGGAATTAACGAAAGAACAAGATAACATTGATGTAACGGAACATTGTCCAGTTTTCAATTTAGGTAGAATGCTAAATGCGCAAGATATTAGAATGGTGCGAGCAGCATTAGGGTTACGAAAGTCTAGTCAACATACACTAAACCTAGCAGTACTATATTCCGGAGAAACAACCGCACTAGTAATGGCACTCTGGCGATGGCATCTTTATCAGCAATAAATACTTAGGCAGACGATTGTACAATAATAAAAATTAATCAACTATTCGATATTTTTATTTATTTGTTTTATTTATTTTTCTTTTTCTTTAAATTTATGCTTTCTTGGTTTTGAACTTGCACCGAATATCTAAAGTGACGTCGATTGACTGACTGGCAGTAGTAATACGCTTAGTATAAGCTAATCGAGGCAATGTCACGACTGACACGACGGCAAACTCGAGCTCAGGACAATAATGATGTCGAGTTGAATACCTCTCATTCTACGGATTCAAAGTCTTCAACCGCTACTATGTCGAGTAATGATAGTAGCAATGTTAGTAGGAGCCCAATGACGACACCTCAGAAACGAACCACGCGACAAACATCGATATTCTCGTTCTTAACTCGTAAGGAAACAGATACACCCGACATACGCGATACCGATACGAATAGTGAAACACCAACCAAGAGGAGGGCGAGCAAACGTCACCGGCTGGATACTAGTGAGCAAGAGGTTTATAATGATGAAGTACCATCGACGCCATCCCGACGAAGTCAACGAATACAGAAATCGCCCATATCAGTATTGAAGACGGATAATGATGCAGATGATAAAGTAGACGTGCAGCAAACATCTACGCGTTATGCCGACACTATATCACCTGCCGATGAAGCCATTATTGCTGCTCTCGACTTGACGGCTCTTGCCAAAGAGGTGGTCGACGGCAAAGTACCCGATCTACCATTCGGTGTGCGATGTGCTCGACGTGGTCGTCCACCGGGGACACCATCGAAGAAACAGGTAGCGATACGTCGATACCGTGAACAGATAAAGGAGGCATTGTATAGGCATGCTCATATGTTGCAAGCGGGTACTGCAGTACTGGTAGATGGTATATTCGAGGAAGTGGCACCGGTTAATGAGATTCGCGTTATTGGCACTCCTTCTCGATCGGTTAGGATTAATGGAAAGAACGAGCACGCCAGTAGTATGACGGAACCGAAGGAGACATCACCGGTAATAACGGGAAAGCGAAAACGACTAGCCAGTATTCTAGGAAATAAGAAACGACAATCGATGACATTGGAGATAGAAGAGGAGAATGATACTGAGGATGAATATAAAGCGGAAAGTAATGAGGAGGAAGAGGAAGATATTGAGGATGACAATCAAGAAGAAGAAGAGGAAGAGGAGGAGGAGGAGGACACCTACGAAGAAGTGCAACGTAAATCGAATAGACCAGTATCATCAAGTAGCAGTAGCAAGAAGCTAAATAAGAAGACTCGCTCATCTGGTGGGCGTAAATTCACCGGTTTGATAAAACTCGACGTGAAATCTAAAAGTCAAATTTCTAAATCAAAGTATGCTAACGCCGAATGGAAGAAACTATCATTTCCTACTGCGACAACTTACGATACACAACTCAATCAACTGGTCTACAATAGTGGCACATCAGGCGCTGCCACTAAACAGAAACGACCCACTGGTAAAATAAACAAACACGAAGAGGGACTATTCGACTCGATTCTAGGCAGGAAACTAAATCGTCGATGTACCATGGCTCTTCGACGACATGCCGGTCTTTTCTGCAGTTCTACCGTGTATTACAATGCTATTCCCGTACATTTATTGCCATTAGTACGACCGGATCCATTTGAAAGAGTGGTAGCCACACCCGCAATGTATCAAATTATAGAGACTATACCGGAAGAGTAAGTGATGGATTAACGACGTAATACTATTTTGCCTTTATAACAAACAAATTGTATCAACAGCATAACAGCAGAATTACCTATCAATATAGCATTCGCACAAGATGTAGAAACAGTGAAATCGATTGCTCTTCATGGCAATACAAAGATTCGTATGTAGCATAGTTGTATACATGTTCGAAACTAATAGGATAATCGTATAATAGCTGATATCACAGGTTTCATCATTAATACTGGCATCAACGTATGGGCGATGGAATGGTGTCCTCGTCATACCATTGAAGCGTGGCAATACTTGGCCATCGCCGGTCTACCGGCTACTGATGTCATACCACGCGCCATCGGTCTGCCTGAATCTAATACGGATTGGAATCAACTACAATTCTGGCGGATACCCGTTGATGATGGCGAGGTAGATGCGAATAAGGTGGCACCAATGTTGGATGCAATAATGCTTCATAAATGGGGAACCATCTGGGATATGGCATGGTGCCCGGGATCAAGTGACATTGAAGCAGCAACAACAATAGCAGAGGTAATGATGGGTTAATTAACACACGCACACATATATACATGTAAGCTAATGTCGAGTCATAGGAATCGGATAGTAATCATGGACGTCAGGGAATATTAGCATTATGTTGCGGTGACGGACATTTAAGAGTTGTTGTCGTACCGAATATCAAACAGTTAAGGGATCAACACAATACACCGGATAGTCAGCCTGTACATTGTAGGTGAACAAACGAGCAAAGTAATAACTTATGAATATGAAAGCTAATGACACGATATGAAATGATTACTAGTCGAGATAGTTACCACACTATTGGATGTGTCACTTTCAAATGCATGCTATATAGTTGCTCGTTGGGACAATGATGGTCGACTGGCTAGCGCATGTACCGATGGTAAGCAATACGCTGATCGTCATTATACACTAGTGTTGCTGGTATTAAACATTACTGCAACAAATGATTAGGTACCGTTGTACTATGGGATCTGAATGAGATTATTAGTCAAACGACTAGTCCTGATGAAGATGAGGAGGTCTTAGAAACAGCTGGTAAGCTATATATATACATGTATATATGTATATAGACAAATGAGCAAAGTGGCTAAATGATGTTTAAACTAGGCGTGCCATTAATTCGATTTGTATCACATGGCTGTCTAATACGTTCGTTGGAGTGGCGTCGCCCCATTCTATCTGATATTATGACCAGTGCTCAAGATGTTTATTCAAATTCAACATCTAAAAAGAATGCTAGTAAACATGTAGAAAGTGTACGTGATATGCGACAGAGTGTAATGACACAAATCGACATGGATGCTTATCAACAATTTATTACGGTTGGCTACGATGGCCGCATCAACATTAACGATCGTCGCTATCCATGGCAACCCTACTGTCTGCAACGGAATCGAGGTAAGTATTGATGTACAAATTCATTGAATGAATACAAGATACTAATGCATAAACACGATTCGTTTGCTAGCCATGCTGGTATGCGGAGTATGGCCACCCGGTGCCTCTGTGGTATTATACGCCGATCAGGAGTATATGGTTAGAAATACACAAATATTCGGCCCGTATTGGCAGTATATCATGTCGCACAACTCTGTCGCTTGGGTAAGCATACGGATTATGCGGGAGAATCATCTATTTGACAATGCTTCATCTATAGGACATAGGTGTATCAGATCGACATCCATACGCGGCTAGTGTGGGCGCTGATGGTACATTACAAGTGAATAATCCATTTAGAAATCCAGATGAAATGCCAGTAAGTGTAATTCTAGATTAGAAATCATTCAGTAGTGCTCATACTATGATATAGCGTATTGCCCAGTATACGGCGTATAGATTGAGCTACGATGAAACTAGCAACGTGTACGTATTTAACGATAAACCATTTATCGAGGTAGGTGTAGTCGTTTAACATTCATGTTGATATTGTTATCTTACTGGCGATGAAAGGAAATGCGAAAAGAAAAAGGCTCTTGGATGCTACTTGATTTCCACAAGAAAATGTCCTTGCAGCGGGTATGTTCAGCTTGATTTCCTGCCATAAACACTAAACTAACTATTGTTGATTGCTCGGTTATAGGCACGATGGAATCAGAATCCAGGTTCGGCATCGCATTGGATAGCCAGCGGTGGTGCATCCGGACTAGTGCGCGTTGACTCGATGCTTCGCGATCATTATATACACCAAATATATCATATGTCAAAGACTGCTACTACTACTAATAATAACAACACGAAAACGCATAGAAACACAGCATAATAAACAACGTCAATATTGAGTATGTAATAAAGCATTGTCGATGACGGTACGTGAATGCACACTTTATTATTATGTAGTCTCGCTTGTTGTATTCAGGATATACTCTGATGCTGGCTAGTATGAGTTATACCGTTATGAACCGAGACGATACACGCTGCAAATCATGATAGCATACTTTATTTTGTACAAAGTAACATAGTATTATCGTGGAGGAGAGGAGACTATGCCTAGATTCCAAGTGCTTCCGCTTTAATAATTTTAACATCTTCCAAGGGACGATTTTCCGTATTGGTTGCCACTACACCTAGTCGTTGCACCACCCTCATGCCGGATATCACACGACCGAATATCGTATGCTTACCGTCTAGCCAGTCGGTCGGGGCGAGTGTAATGAAAAACTGACTACCATTGGTGTTGGGACCGGCGTTCGCCATACTAAGAATGCCGGCACCAGTATGCTTTAGTTCCGATGTAATTTCATCTTTGAACTTGCCGCCGTAAATAGAGGAGCCACCCCGACCAGTACCGGTGGGATCACCGCCCTGAATCATGAAATTCTCGATAATACGATGGAAGATAACGCCATCGTAGTAGCCGCGTTTGGCAAGTTCATAAAAGTTTTCACAAGTACGCGGCGCGTGATCCCAGTACAACTCAAAGGTGATATCACCCAACGACGTGTGAAGTAGAACCTGCTTCTCTGATTCACTCATAATAGTAAATAAATAATATCTAGGCAGATTTGTCAGATACTTGGCAAGTAAAGAAAAGAGAAGGAGAGTAAGAGTAAATATGCTGATTTATCACAGAAAATCAATGTTTACTTCATAAATGACACACGAACTGGAATAAATTAAAAAAAAGACCATTCTACAAAATGCAAACTCCGTTTTGCGTTCATGCTATTATATCGCTTATCACGTCGCGCTCTCTTCATTTCTCAGTCAAGATACTGTCGTCCAATAGCCCGTCTAGTTAAACAAACCAGTTTCTCCACTATGACTAAAGTAGGCCAGTGATCGGTAGCGTAATGACTTGAGGCACTAACGAGATTAAACTAGATCATTGGCACACACGACGGTACATTCCACTGGTGAGCATAGATAGTAAAGCGTGGATAGTAGTAGTGCTAACTAGCTTGATTGATTGATTGATTGGTTTTCATGTAGTGATGAGGCATTAGCGCTATTTATTCTACGGCAAACACCGGAATTCAAAGATGCAGGCATGTATAGAATAAACAGACAAGATAAAAGTGATATTATCATGTTAACTTCTTGGATATCAATGCTGCTACTCGAGTAGAAATACGCAGAACGCGTGATGCTAGCATTCTAGCTCAGTGCGACGCAGTAGTGGATGTCGGTGGCGAGTATATTCCGGAGAAATGTCGCTTCGATCATCATCAGGTAAATAAATAGGCAAATGAGCGGATAAGCAGCCAGCGCAGATGGTTAATTCATTCATAGAGAGATTTTGCCGAGACATTCAGCAATACTACTCGCACTAAGCTTAGCAGTGCCGGTCTCGTTTACAAGTAAGTGGTTGGTGTGATTCGCTTATGTTCTATTACTACGATCAACTTACCTGTGATGTTAATTAGGCATTTCGGCAAACAAGTCATTGCCCTTCAGTTGCAACTGGAAGAATCGGATGAAAAAGTTGAACTATTATATCAAAAGATATACAAGGTAACGTGATGTTTGATATTATGACATTTATTTAGGTATATGTATATATACTAAACATATTGAATAGGACTTTATCGAGGCATTAGATGGTAATAGCCTAGTGTCGATAACAATCATATAAACTAATAATACATGGCTAGGCATTGACAATGGTATTCAGCAGTATCCGGCAAACGTAGAGCCAGCCTACGTTGATCGTACTCATCTGGCATCGCGTGTAAGCCGTCTTAATCCATGGTGGAATCAATCGAATGACGATCTAGATGCAAGTTACCATTAAACGCTATTATTGATCCATTGGCTGACTATCGAGTATAATATGAATAGGCACGATTCTTTAAGGCTATGGAGATGGCCGGCGAGGAATTCCTAGATCGTGTTCGCTATTTAGGACTTGCCTGGCTACCGGCACGTGCCCTCGTTGAAAGAGCAATGGAACAACGACTAGAGGTGGATGCTTCTGGTGCCATTCTTTGTCTGGAACATTTCTGTCCATGGAAGGTGCGTGTATCATCTTTATCGTATAAGATTACCGTAATCAGTGAATACGAGTGATTTACTTTGTTGATACTATTAGGAACATCTATTTGAATTGGAAAAGGAGCAAGATATCACCGATACTACGGCGAATCGTCCATTATACGTGTTGTACGAGGATGAAAAGAAATGCTGGCGAGTACAGGCCATTCCTACTTCGCCTGACTCCTTTGCGTCTCGATTGCCATTGGCGGAAGAGTAAGTGATTGACAAGGATCGATCATAATAGCAATAGCAATAGTAATATATAATGAATTAGCTGGCGTGGTATCCGTGATGAAGAACTAAGCAGCAAATCTGGTATTCCTGTAAGCATACAAACAAGTAGCAATAGTATATATATATATGTTGATATTGACATTGACACTGGTATAGGGTTGTGTTTTTGTCCATCATAGTGGATTCATTGGTGGTAAGTGTGATGATTTGATGACGTGATCAGTGCGCTAAATGTTTAATATGAACTATAATTGTGATTAGGTAATCATACCAAGGAAGGTGCTATGGCTATGGCACGTCAATCTATTGAAGCTGCAGCTCAGATTGATGTGAACATGGTCAAGCGTGCAAAAATAGAGGCATAACTTTATTAATAAAATGCACACGATATTAACATTTAGCGATAATCGTCTACTATGTCTTGATGCTTCATCTTCGTATAAGATAGTACAATCTAAGAGTAATCGTGACAGTATATTCTTGTATTACCATGTCAATAATGATAATGATAATAATGACGATGATGTAGACATTGTGCGTGTAGTTTCATCGATTGTGTTTATTGGAATAAATAGCAAAATGAGTCAATGTGTCAATGAAGTAGTACTATAAAATAGTATACCCGTTGACAAAAGACGAATAAATACATGCTGACTGGTCTCATTAGCAAGATCGAAACTCCAACTATTCAATTGGAAAAAGAACTCGACGATCGTTGCTAAAGCGAAAAGTTTAAAGCTCAAACCTAGTAAGAATAGGATCTTTTTGTCGGAAGATGTCCAGTCGTGGAATGATTGAGTACACCAACTTACAATGACCACTGGTAACTAGAACGTCGTGTCAATAATCTAGGACGAGCTAGCAATCGAGAAACTCACCAAAAGTAAGATGTCTAATATTGAAAATAGTACACTGTATTCCAGTAGGCTTGCATCACTGGCTGTTTGATAACGACGAATGCCCATAACAATTAGATTGCCGGTAAGGGCAAGACAAATGGTATTCAGCGATAGTCCATTTGTACCAAGTCTAGAACGATGATGTCGTTTCGATTTCTTTTCCTCTTTCTCTGCTTCTTCATTATTGTAGACAGCAGAAATATTATTTGATGCATCACTTGCTAGTTTGTAGTCCGCGATTAATGGCAAACTAAGACGACGAAACTCGTTCTGTCGCGTGTAAAGGAATAGAGCAGCAATGGAACACAAGGCTGCCACAAGTAGTAGAGCAATATTGAGCAGTCTACGTACACAAACACACATATCAATCGTCACTCGTTAGTTATGCTCAAATGTACGAATGAAATCACTTGCACTTACGCTAACCAGTGCTATTTGACATTGGTATATATATATTCAAATGGCATAGCGGTATAATCATTCTATTAGTGTATTATTTACGATAATGAACATGACGCACGTACCAAGTTTGCACGACCATCATGCTTTAAACAGTTAACGGCATGATTGGTCATTGTAAATGATGCCGTAGAAATCATTTGGTTAGATCGATACATGGTTCTTCTATCGAATGTACGAGTTACGAAAGCTATGCCAAAAGGAATTAGCAATCAATTGATATCAATCAATTCAACTGAAAGTTAAATATGCTTGGCCTACTACATAAAGAAATGATAAAAAATGGACAAATAAGACGAGCTGTCAATTGCTAGTGCAATAATGGTGATGGTGATGATAATGCTAGGCGAGTGAGTGAATGACAAGACTACCTTTTGACAAAAAGGCAATCATGATGTACATGCCATGCGCGAATAGTAAAAAAAGATGAGAATGGTGCATGCATGCATGCATGTTACATGTGTAGCATTGCACGTTTACATGATCTCCATTTCTGTTCTATCTTTTTTTCTTCTGTTTATTATTATTACTAGAATGGAAGCAATACAGAACACACCAGCGGTAGTATTGATAGTGTATTGACCTGTAATATTAGTTAATGAACAAGTGTTTAGTACGAGTATTACCATAGAATGTAGTGCTAGTTGATCTCTCCTGAATGCTTGCTTCTCGTGCATTCTTCCTGCCCCTTATCTCACCTGTCGTTTGCCCCTTTACTGCACTGTGCTTTGTCAACTGGATTACACGTCATGCATAATCTTTTTACAATCTAGTGAATATTAACGCAGTCGTTGTTTTGTGGAAATCCACTTGCAACATAACACTCTTATGACAAGCAACGTATCATTTATATCAATCCAATCGCAATGGTAAATCATTATGTGATAACTAGCAATATATGCACCTTATCGAATGCTCATTGAAACACATCTTTATTGCTATCATTCTTGTTGGTCTAGTCATGATGGCATAAACCATACAGTCAAATGCTCAATTTGAAATAGATGCTTGATTATGAGGATAGCTCGATTACTGGTCAAAGTAAGGCTAGAATATAACGAAAGGAGATGATTTGTCTCCCTATAATGATGGGTACTTGGCATCTTTGTATTTACGCTCAATATAGTCCTTCGCTTTGGGATTATAGGTCCTACTACTCAAGTGAACCAAGCCCTTTATTATATTTTGAATGTTTCTGTTGATTACATTCAATTCGGAAAGTGTCATGATTTCCTTTGATACAATCTTTGTCTGATCATGTCGTAGTAATACCAACTGATTATTGTTATCAAAGCATACATCTATTGAATGTATTAGTTAGTTGCTTCATATTTATTTATTATGCACTTACTCTCTCTATTAAAGTTATATGCTAGCTTCTTACTCTTCAAGTATTTGATGACTAAGTAACAGCATTAGTCTTTGTTTTACAATTAAGTTAATATCGTATCCTTACCTGATATAACCTGATCTATATGTCCTTCAGCAATACGTTTCAACTCAGTATCGCTCAACTCTTGATTATCTTTTACTGCATCATAGTATTTATCGTATGATTTTGCGCAAACTTTTGTGCTAACATAGCAGTGCTTCTGTGGTGCAAGCCACATCCCTCCTATCCTATGAGCGACATGATCTGCAGGATTCTGTGGAGTTGGCTCAGGCTCATGACCAAGAATCTATGATTATGTGTATGTTAGCATGGAACATCATAGTGCAATGGTTGTATTACCTGATAAATTCGAGGAACTTGCGTGGTCATTTTCTCTTTCACCAATACACATGTAAATGTAGCTGGTCTTACATTTGATCTAACAATGCCCATCATGTTTCCTTGGGCTATCTGGCCTTCCAAATACTCGACATCTCCTATTGCTCCTAGCTTCCTTGTGATTATGTAATCAAAACCTGCTGCCGATTCCCACTTATTCGATGGATAGTCATTATTAGGAACTGGTGCTATTAATGATGGCAATTGGTTAGTATCACAGTGTGATGTTAATGCTACGGTAACTTACGAGAATCAAGTTTAGGCAGAAGTTTCCCCAAGCTTGCAGCTGATGTCGTGGAGGCCAACAGCAATAATGCAGCAGTAGCAATGGACAAATTGAGGTGCATAATGAAATAGTAAGTCTATTGATGTAAATCGTGAAGCGCTCGTATAGAATGGCAGTAGTGTAGCGTGAAAGAGCAGTGGAGAAAGAATGAATAAAAAATAGCTATTTGCATGAAAATTGTTATGTAGTCCGGAGGACTACAATAACATTGAGCCTATAAATGCTGTAATCATTTTCTTTTATTATTTAATCGAAAAAATAAAATTTTAAAATCTTTTCTCCTATAAATAGGAGCTACATCTGTCATGTATATGTTGGTTCCTTGATCATTTCGTAACAGAAAATGGAGGGTGGGAGGGAAAGTTCATAGGCTCAATGTTATTGTAGTCCTCCGGACTACATAACAATTTTCTATCGATATATAAATATATCTCCAGAAAATCACTGGAGTCCATCAGACTCCAATAACATTGAGCCTATAAATGCTGATTTCCAGCGTATAGTGCGACAAATGTAATAAATATATAAATGACAGATGGAAGATAGAAAAAGCTATTGCAAGACTAAATGGGTAATGTTGGATGTTACCTTTCGTTGTCGTCGGTAGTGATTGTCAAACACTTGGTAAGATGACCAGTTACCGATAGTGATGACTTCATCCATAGTGGCTCCTCGTTGTAGAGCGAGATCGGAAGCCAGGGAACGAATAGATGGGACAGGTGTGATGTTTGTTGAAAGCTTTATCAGCCTCCTCAACCATGATGAAATGGTGTTGTCATGCAGCCTCTTGCTGGCCATGACACCGTGTGTGAATAGGCTGGTGGCAGGTCTGTTGACAGCTTCGGGGTGATCTCGTAACGCTATGAATGCTTGTACTGGGCATAGCATTGTTGAATTTTCGTTGGGATGAATCGTGATCGGCTTGAGAATGGGCGTATCTTCGCGTGTTTCTTTCGGTGACACGATTACTAGGTGGAGTAGATTGTGTTGAATCTTACATTGGGTCAAGTCGATTCTGTTGAGATCTGAGGGGCGAAGAAAGGCGGCCATGGATAATAGGAAGGCCGTTTTAATGTTGAGTTTGTGTAGGGAGAGGGTGTCATTGGGAAGGCGAATTGCGTTTAGTGTAGGTGTGAGATCCACTGTACCTCGCTGAAATGCACGCGGTGTTGATGAGCGTTTGTAATTGCGTATTAGTTGAGTGAGGTGGTGATCGTGTTTGATGGTGTCAGGCGCTTCGTGTAAGTGAGTAACTGCCGCGCGATAAAGAGCAATAGTGTTTGGTTTGTATCCCTGTGCTTTGGCCTCTGCTAGAAAATTGGCCAGATCGACTGCTGAGAACTGAGTGATGTTGACATTGCGGTCGAAGGCCCATTTAATGAACAAAAGTTGAGCGCGTCTGTATGGAATACGCTTGCCGTTTGTTGTCGTGTCTGATCTCATTAGGTCATTGATAGCGTGTTCCGAAAAACCTAGAGCTGCAAATTTGCGCTTTTGACCTTCCACACGGCTAGCTTCCAATTGGGATTTGTCCACGGGTAAATGGCGAAAGGAGTAGTTAGGCGAGTTGTGATGTGAGGGTTGAGTATCATTGGTGGCTGGCAAGCTAGATCCTGTAGCATGGGATACCATATCGCTGACGGCCAGAGCGGAGTGACAATGGTTGCTTGTTGGATCTGCTCGCGCTGGATCTTCTGTAGGCAGCGTTGTATTAGATTCCACGGGGGATTGAGGTACGGATTCTGGAACTGTGTCCACGATATCGATAGCGCATCCGTCTCTATTGCTTCCGGATCCAGCTTCCATGATACATATCGGGGTAGTAAGTTGGACGTCCTGTCCGCAAATAGATCGACGTCGTGTTTGCCCCATTGGCGCTGTATTGAGTTGAATATTTGCGGCTTGATTTGCCACAAATTCTTGCGGTAAAAGTGACGTGACGCGTAATCGGCTTGCACGTTCTCCACTCCCGGTATGTGTTGGGCTTGGATTCTCAGTTCGCGGCGTAAACACATTTGCCATATCGATGTGGCGAGTTGGCTGAGCTGACGGGATCGAGTGCCGCCTTGCTTGTTGATGTACGCCATGGCTGTTGTGTTGTCTGTTCGAATCTTGATCGTGCAGTGGTGTAAGGTGGGGAACGCCTTCAGCGTCAACTGTATTGCTTTGAGCTCGCGCCAGTTGATTGACTGATCGGCTTCGTTGTGCGGCCATAAGCCTTGTACCGTTTTGTTCCGGTACACGCCGCCCCATCCCATATCGCTGGCGTCCACGTGTATGGTGTGTGTTGGAGCTGTCGTGATGAGGGACCGACCGTTCCATTTGCTGAGGTTGTCTTTCCACCACATCAGTTCCTGCGTGCAATCCTGCGGTAACAATTGCGGCTGATCCCATGCTGCTTTGCTGGTGACATGACTGTTCTTGAAGAACATGAGCGCTTGGGTGTATAGATTTGCCGGGAAGATTGCTAGCGTGGCTGCTTTGATCCGCATGGTGAGACTGTGAATCAAGCGTGGTGTATGCGACGTTTTGGTGAGCACCGATTCGATCGACTTGCGTAAACTGCGTAATTTCTTGGAGGGGAGGCGAATCGTCATCGTGTCTGTCTCGATTTGGTAGCCCAGGTGATCGAGCTTTTGCGTAGGGGTAAGGTGTGACTTCGCCAGTTTCACAATCCAACCTAGAGACTTCAACAGATCGAGAACGAACCTCGTGTTGTTGTCCGCTTCCTCCTGTGACTTGGATATTATAATCCAGTCGTCTAGATATGCTGATACACGAATTTGATGTTGTCGTATCCATTTGAGGACTGGTTTGGTTAATCGAGTGAAAATCCATGGGACTACTGACAGTCCAAATGGTGTTGTTCGGAACTGGAATGTCTGTCCTTCCCATTGAAATCGGAGGTATTGACGTGACATTTTGTGAATGAGGATGTGAAGGAAGGCGTCTGAGATGTCGATTGATGTGAGATAGTCCCCTTGGCGAATTAATGATGTCACCTGCTGAATCGTTTCCATTTTGAACTTGGGTGGAGCGATGAAAGAATTCAAGGCTTTCAGATTGAACACTGGTCTGAAATCGCCCGTCTTCTTCGGGATGACGAACATTCTGCTGCAGAAACCGGGTGTCGAAGGGGCTGGTTCGATGGCTCGCTTCAGCAACAGACTGCTGATTTCCTGTCTGAGGAGGTGACGTTGTTCGGCTGAAAAGGGTACGGTAGGGAAGGATCGAGTAGTGAGGGGAGGTGGTTTGGTGAAGTGTATGCGGAAACCGTCGCGTACAACCGAGTGCACCCACTTGCTGTCGGTCAAACGCGTCCACGCCACATAAAACTTGTGTAGTTCGTAATGTTCCATGCTTGCGATGAATAGAGAAATAACGAGTATATATCAATAATAATAAGTATACTTTTGGAGCACTCGTTTCTGGTTTTGACCTGTAAACGAAAAGAAAATGATCAAGGAACCAACATATACATGACAGATGTAGCTCCTATTTATAGGAGAAAAGATTTTAAAATTTTATTTTTTCGATTAAATAATAAAAGAAAATGATTACAGCATTTATAGGCTCAATGTTATTGGAGTCTGATGGACTCCAGTGATTTTCTGGAGATATATTTATATATCGATAGAAAATGAGGCGTGTATTTATAGGGAATTGGACAGATAGCAATGCAAGCATATTGGATGCTTCCTCCATATCACGATGGATTGATTCGGAGAACATGTCGACACCATCTATTTCAGTTTATTGACACGCGAACATTACTGAAATTGGCCATCAATATTTCCATAGAGTGTAAAAAACCAGATTTTGTTTTGGTCAGAGTTACAATAATCTTAAATTAGCAGATGTCATGGAATGTTGAAACAACCACATGGCATTCTCTTAAATACGGAGTAGTGAAAGTAATGGACAATGATCACTTTTATACAATTGATCGCATTCGATACAAGCTGTTCTTAGAGCAGTAGTGATTATCGGTATACGCATTCACTATTGACAATACAAATACATATGGGATAAGGGAAAGTCAACTATTTACTCGTAACAACAATGATTGATGCATGCATTAGAATACTGCTCACTTGTCGTTACTGTATCAAACAGATACATATATCTGCTTATTTCGGCAAGTGCTTGTTTCCATTTCACTATTCAAGTGACACGCATATCTCGATCATTTATTATGGAACACTGGTGGATTATTTCAGGATTCATGCTTCGAATTTGTCAATCATCAGATCACAAATAGATATCATCCATTCTGGATGATGTCATTACAATACAACGCATGTCAATACAAACATCGAAATAAAAAACATCACTTATTAAGGAGGATATTCAATTCATCATTATAATATGCAATCGTTTTTATGTAGTAGAAAACAATGATGTCCAGCATCAATCTTTATTTTGCCTATAGAAGACGTATTTATACTTGTAATGCTCGATTATAAGATCATCAACAATAAACAGCTTAGCGTTCACTCGTTTAGTACTCTTCCTTATACTCCTCCTCCTTATCTTCCTTATCTTCCTTATAGTCCTTCTCTTCCTTCTCTTCTTTATAGTCCTTGTCTTCCTTGTACTCTTCCTTCTTCTCGTTCTTCTTTCCGTCCTTCTTTCCTTCCTTCTTATCCTTATTCTTCTTATCCTTATTCTTCTTATCCTTATTCTTCTTATCCTTATTTTTCTTTTCGCCATCGTCCTCGTTATCGTCTCCGTAAGTGTCAGTAGACGAATCCTTGGAGTCGCCTTTAGGAGCAGTGTCGGTCTCAGT
>JAIXMF010000262.1:0-19816 GCA_025201365.1 Syncephalis plumigaleata | reverse complement strand
TCTATTTTATTTTCTTTATTGTTCGTAACTTATTAGACACTATTTGTAAAGACCTCCTTTTGAATGCAAATAAATGAATGAATGCTTGGTCTCTAATGTGTGTCCCTTAATCATCAATAAGGGATCATGTACAGAACTCTTGCACACACACACACACTGTTTGTTCATGCATCACATTCCATACAAGACATGCATGTTAATGCCATCACGATTGCTGCAGTTACATCCATGTGAAGATGGCAGTTGCAGCTAGTGCTCTTACATTGTTAACGATAACCATGGACTAGGTATGAGCTGATTCGCATGAATTCTGCTATTATTACCATTCTCACTTGATGAATGTGGTCGCATCATCATTCATCATCGGTGAATGCATAGCGCACCACACGCACATCTATACGATAATGCTTGATCGTTTATTTGTTAATCTATCACTTTACTATGCCATGTATCATTGCCATGGCTAATACTCTTAGCCGTAGGAGTGGGGCAATAGTAGCATGGATACATGGATATCCGACCATGTAACGGAATAGTAAATTGGACAATGCTCCATTCGAAGCAAAGTGTTTTAGTAAACCTAAAACGGCATACCAGTTACGCATTTTGTTTCTTGTCCATTCCACGCCATGTCGACTTGAATCAGACTTTTTTCTCTTAATAGATATATCATCTCACTCTTACTTTGTGTGTCTATATACACCCATTTAGGCATAAGGAACATACACGTAAGTCAGGTGTATTGCTGTAATAATAATAATAATAGAAGCGATAGCAGTCGAGTCGCATGGTTCTACCCATTGGCTTATCCGCTTGAGTTTTTGTCTTCTCTTTCTTGCTTGCTTGCTCGTTTGACTCCCATCGGTCCTCTTTCCCCGCCAATAAATGGTCGAGATAGGCAAGGCAGGCACCCCTTTTTCCATATTCATGTTGTATGTGTATTGTTTGACCCATTTTTGATACTGCTATTTCTACCCGAGACACATGCACACTCACACACCCGCCTTTGGTTTCCTCCTCCTCCTCCTCTTCTCCTTTCTATTTTTCTTTCCTCGTACGTTTTTATACGCACACTCACTCATATTTTTTACTTTAGTGTGGATTCCTTTCTCTCTTCCCTCTCCTATATTCATTTCTATGATTGCTTACTAGGAATATCCTTCTTTTCATACTATTTACTACTACTATTACTACTCTACTTACCTACCTACCTACTACTACTACTATATTGTTGTGCCTCCTTTCTCCTTTTCAGCAACTAAACACACTAACACACACACATATACGTTCGTACGTAACCTACGCTCACTCTCTACTCTCTCTACTCTCTACGTTATTCGTTTGCCTTGTTTTGTGCGTCGTGCGTTCACTTTTCGTTATTGCCATCGTTTTCTTTTCTGGCTCACTACAACCACACAATTACTCACCTTTTCTTTGTGCACGTGATATTAGCATACACTCATAGAAAACGGGTGATCACTATTACAACTACAACTACAACTACAACAAATACTACTACGCTCACTCTATCCCTTGCAAGAACGCATCCACCCAAACAGCAATTACACTTTTTTCTTTCTGTGATTAGTCGTCGTTTACTTTTCTCTCTCACTCTTTCACTTTATCATCTGGATCTCTCTGTGTGTATCTCGAACACCCAAGTGTATTCTCCTTTTCTTTCCTATTCACCTCCCTACGACAACTATATTACAGTTATATTATTGCTGTATCGTGTGATTAGTATTAGTATTACTTACTGCTACTGCTACAGTATTCATATACACAAACTGCTATAGTCTATTCAATTAGTAAACAGCATTTGTGTGTGTGCATACATTCATCCTTTTCGTTGGAACACTGCTCTGAACAAGCGAGCAACCAACCAACCAACCTATCTATCATACCACTACTTGTACTCCCGGCTTGGTCCGTGGTGTTTGTGTGTGTGCCGTTGTCGTCGTCGCCTAGGCTTTCTTCATTCTGATAGAGTACTAATATTTATATATACACGTACACACCTACTCCTCCCCCCTCCAAGGATCCGATTGTGTATTATTAGTACTTTTGTTAGTTAGTAACCAACCATTCATCTGATTTGCTTGATTGGCTTCTATTGATTGCCGACTCATCATCAACACCATCTACTCCTGCTACTATTACACGTTTATTATCGATCCGTGTGATCTGCCGGTGGCCTAGCTACGTATACCTTTTAGCTACCTGTCTACCTGCTTATTTGCTTATTTGCCTATTTGCCTATTTGATTGCTTTCATCACTGTTAAGCATCGCTTTTCTCTTCTCTCTCTCTCTCTCTCCCTATTGACTTGCCGTGTATTATTCTCGTTGTTATATTTCTATATATCACTACGAGAAAGGCTTGTTCATATATATATATCTCTATCTCTCTCATCCGTTTTGCTGTGTACATAGTATAGCATATTATCACCCTATTAGTAGTACTCGTTAACGCCTAATATCATCGTTTTTTGGCATTCACGACGAACTCATTGTGACTATACGTCTCTTTGCTCGCAGCATATACGCTTCATTACTTTTTCTTCCTCTTTGTTTTTGCGCATATTCAAGCCTATTATCGCCCGCTGTGCTGGTATCTCAACGCCTTCATAACGATCGCCTTCTGTCCACATCCGCTGACGAATTCAATAGCTTACTTGTTTGTGTGCGTGTCCTTCCTGCTCTAAACAGATTAACAATTTCGCACTTGTTTACCAAGCAAGTCTCGTTCTTTCTATTTGTTCTTTGCTACTTTTATTATTACGACGACGTGGATTTATCACGGATAATCACATAGCAGCAGCAGTAGTATCACTCTGTTTGATTCCATTCCGCATTGATATAATACCACGCCTGGTTGCGCTTTCCTTTCTCACTATTTGATATTTCTATCCAAGATCAATTTAATTTGATTTGATTTGATTATACACTATTGTCCTTTTATTGTTAAGACAATTAGGACAACTACAACTACGACGACAACTACCATCATTCCTTCTATTATACTAGTATTATTATCATTATACTACGACAACCACCACCACCACGATATCCGTATCTATCATTTACTTTGACGTTATTCATCTCTTTGATTCACGGACCAATCAACAACAACGATATTGACATTGCTTTATCATCAAGCAGCATACATCGACATCCATCATTACTACTACTACTACTACTTACACACACGCACACACATCATCCCTCATCTCCTATATATAAATTGATATCCAAATATTTTGCATTGGCACCGCACACCCCTACTCCTCCTTTATAGCATCACGACTACTCGTATATCTTTTTCCACCGAGTTGTCGTTATTCGCCGCGTCGTGCCTTCTAGCATCATTACCATTTGCTTTCCGCTTTTATTATAGTTTTTTCCTTTGATCACTTTGTGTGTGTGTGTGTCCTGTGTTGTTGTACTACTGCTACTGCTGCTTGTACGTGTTCTCCGTCTGTTTGTAGTATCTTCTGATTATTCCTTTTCCTCTGCTACTTCTTATTCAATTTTGTTGTCGTCTAGTAGTTTTGCGTAATCGATCGTCATTCTTATCACCCTTATTATTCTTACTATTATCTGGATTCCCGGTACTCTGTAATTGTTGAATTTGGCTGCTACCATTTGTACTTTCTAATACGATCTGCACCATTATCATCATGCCACCTCGTACATCGTCATCCTCCACCACAGTGATGAAGCCATCCGCTGCCACATCATCACCATCGTCAACGGCAACGACGACCAAGTCCTTCTCTAATAATGGTCAACGCAAATCGAAGTCGTCAGATTCAAACAAAGGCTCATCCACTGACACTACAGCCACACAGTCGATATCCAAGAAGAAGCAACACCACACTGCGTCATCTGCCACCGATTCATCCGTTACCGCAACGACAACCAACAAGGGATCTCGTAATGGTAACAAGAATGGTGGCAACAGTCCAGCCAAAGATAGTGCAACCTCGACTGATCGTGTTAAACGCACGCGTCCTCGTGCTGACAAAAAGGCAGCCACTGAATCTACCGCCAATAATAATAGTGTAGCCACCGATGTATCCGAGAAAGTAAAGAGCAAGCTAACCGCTGCCGTCAATGCAGCTCAGAATGCCTCGGTTAACCACGCAAAGAACAACAACAACAACAACGCTACTTCCAATTCTAAGCAACAATCGCGTAACAAACAATCGTCCAATGCATCGCGTGCATCCAACAACAACAACAATGGTGCCGCACCTGCAACTCCTCAACGTAAATCACGTCGCTCTCCAGCGGCTGTAACACCATCCTCGGCTTCTAAGCAACAATCAGCCGGTCCTATAACCATTCTGCAACATCATCACCAGAATGCATCGTCGTCATCGTTGCCATCATCGTCTACCACTAGTGGCCAGCAAACACCTGTCATGTTTATTAATAATAAGCAGACATCACCTGGTCGATCCTCTTCACCGGTTGCTGCTGCTGCTGCAGGTTCTCCACCTAGTCGTCCTACACGCGATCATGCGTATGCTGGACCCACCTTTAGCAATTCACCTGCTGCATCACGTCTACCCATGCCTGATATTCTACTTGGTAGTGGCAATGGCAATGCTGGTTCAAACAGTCAGAACAGCCTTCATGGTAATGGTCAACAATTACCATCTCTATCACCCGCATCGTCTACCACATCCCTACATCAGTATCCAATGGGTTATAGTGCTCCTCCTTCACCTACACGAGTAGTATCCAATATTGATATGATGTTGCCAGTTAATAGCAACGAGCATCATCATCATCATCATCACCATCATACTACTACCGCCACTTCTCAATATGATAGTGCCGATGAATTACGTATGCGTTCACGTGAACTACTGGATATGTTACGTGGCAGTCATACGACTACTACTTCTACTACTAGCAATAGTAATGGCAGTAGTATTAATCATCCCTATCATCTACAACATCAACATCAACATCATTCAGTATCCACCTCGTATCCACCAACTACAACAACTACACCTCATCTGTCCCTTCCGTCTCATGCCGTACCATTCCCTGTTAACAACTCAACCTACACATGTGATCCGTTCTATGTTGGTCAGTCGCAACAGCAGGTCATCTCTTCGTCATCTTCGTCATTAGTTCAACAATCATTCGCTGATAATACAACATTTAACGTAGAATCTTATCGTCATCAAGCATCGCCATCACCAGCAGCAGCTGTTAGATCTGAATGGCAAGCGACCGCTTCCAATCACGGTCCATCAGCAGGTGACAAGATGCTCATCAATGAAATGTACAGCAGTAATTTGCGTGCATTATTGAAGATTGACGTGCGTGCCTAGTCATATATACATACACACACATATATATATGTATTCTACGCTTTTACTGTTCCTATTTTAACGACCTTTATGATGATTGATGAAATACAATGATGACCTGATTGATCTTTATTACTTTGTTGACTTGAACAACATACACACATACATGCATGTGTCCCGTTAGTTTTACGAATAAATCGATGAATCCGCTATACAATAACACATAGGATAGAAAGAATGTAACATGTATAATAATGTATATTGTATTAACATGCACATACACACGAATGCGTAATTTATAACAGCTGATACAGGCTTTTTCCATCCAATTTGCGCAGTTAGCCTTCTGTTTTACGAATAAATGATAGTTACCGCTATTAATAAAGGATCCATTACTAATACTGAATTGTTATTATTATCATGCTGTGTCAATTGGCATTTCTACACTAATAATGATGATAACAATTGTGCAAATCTATTTATTAATAAACTGCAAACGTTTAAGGATAAATGCGCAAATTGGATGGAAAAACACTGATATCTTTCTGTACATATACTAGATGCTATGAATGATGTATTCGTTTGTGTTTCCCTAGACTATTCGCATCTTTGAATAGAATGGTACAACATTGATGCACCTCGTGTAATGATGTATTAACAAGATGAACCATCAATTCATCGGTAGTATTGAATTTCCTATTGCAATAGCAGCAATTTAGAGAGGAGATGGCTCGGTATAGACTGATATCGCCCAGTACTTTGTAGAGCATTTCAAGGGAGGTCGACACTTCCAGTTGTACATTCAATTTACGTGCAGGTTGTACGACGGATGGTCTAGATGAAGAAGAAGAAGAAGATGATGATGATGATGGCTTGTTACCAATGGTACGTCTGCAGTTTGAGCCAGCTCGATGCTCGGCAATACTTTGATGATTGACGAATAGTCGACCGCAACAAGCGAATACATCATGTACACAATTACGTAGATGATTATCCAGCGCGGATAATGAAGGAAATGAACGACTACAGTCGTAACACTTTCTATTTCGTATATTCGTGTAGATAGTGGCGGCATTACCGGATGCTGGTCCCTCAGCAGCGATAATAGCAAGATTAACGCCTAGATCACGTAAGCCATTACGAGGTAAAGGTAGGGCTAATGGTGAAACAGTTGTGGTTGCTGATGATGCTGAATGTGCTATTGGAGTAAGCTTGCATAGACCGCCCAAAAGTCGATGTTGATCGAATGCAATTTGACTAGTGTATAAACGATCGCAACAATAGTACACACCATGCTCGGTCGTATTACGTAGATGCGATTGCAAATTATCACGAGAATTGAATTTCACATTGCAATAGCAGCATATATTGTTTATAATGTAACCACGAGCCCATTCGGGTAAATTCCGCTTGGGACCGTTAATCATATTGGTTAGATTAATGGACTGATTATTGGCTTGTGTCGTACTGATTGGATATGTGGAGCGAGTATTAGATTTGGCAACTGAAGTGAAACAACGTACACTTTGTTGATGTAGCCATAGATTATGCTCATTGTCAAATATACGCGAGCAACAAGTGAGTGTTGCTTTGCTTTGAGGTTGCTTACCATTAGGTTCAAAATTATCATGATCTCTGGTGGTACGAGTATGAACGCCCAGAGCGTGTTCACTAAGGAATTTCTTGAAGCATTTTGGGCACTGGTAAGTAACAGGCTCTGATGGAGGAGTTGAGCTACTATTACTAGCACTAGTAGTAGCATTGATCACACTAGGTGGAGTAATTGGCAGAATGTCGGCTGCTGCTGTTGCGGCGGTAGAAGTTGTAAAATTACTTGTGGATGCGACAGGTTCCGTGGTGTTCTTGGGTGGATTCAGCTCGGGTAGACCACGGTGGTAGCTCGTATGAATAAACCAATTGGAACTAGTCGTGCTAGAGAGCGACAACCGTCGCTGATTAGAAAACATACTGAGATTATCATCGGGTGGTTGAGTATTAGCAGTATTGGTATTGCGACGTTGCTCCTCCAATTCGAGCATTTCCTTGCTCCATAATGAGCATTGATGGCGTGTACACTGTCGGGTAAGTTCATTCCATGGACCATTGCATTGATAGCAGCTATGTCAACAAGAAAGGGGCAATTAGCAATAAATGATTAGTACGATGATTCTATTAACATCTACTGTACGCTAACGATTACGTACAACTGAGTGCCACATTGACATGTGATGTGATTGCTGCCTTCGTATAACTCGACGAGTGTCCGACAATTAATACACCGGGCCCATCGATACTGCCTGGCCATTCGAAATACTTCTTCATCCTCGTTGTTACGTACACCAGGGGGAAGTACATTGTATTCATGACATGCATAGCCTATTTGTTTAAATACAATGTTAGTATTGTTGTTGCCATTATTGTTAGCGTGTATTACTTACCATTATGCCATGGTACTCGACATTGAACGCAAGCAACGTGTAAACACTGATGACAAACAATTACGGCATTCTCGTTATCTTTAACGTGTGCGACGTCTAGTAATGCGCTACATCGTTTGTTAGGGCAATAAATCTCGAGTACACGTTAGTATTCCATTCACAATTTCATAATCATGCTATACTTAATAGATAACCATCACAGCTATTGTTGTTACCTTGTTTCTCATATCGCTCTCTGCTTTTCTTTTTTTCCATTTGGCATAGGATTTACTTGTTAGCACGGGTTCCGCGTCATAATCGTTAATCTCGTATGGACAGCCTGGTTGCGCACAGTAGAGCGGAAATGGATTGCTAAATTCGAGTAGCCTGAATTTCAGAAATGTAGATAAACACGGACGGCAATAGGCATGACCACAGTAGAGCGTTTGACCTATTAATGTGGAATCCGATGCTCCTGTATAATCAGCTTCGCTTGAAGTGACAGTCGTATTGGGACCGGATGTTGCAATCGTGGATAATTCCTCGGAACAGATAACACAAACAAAGTTGCTACCACTACGACTTTCATTGAGGGATAGCGCCTCTATCTCCGAACAATCTATAGACACGATTTGATAGTATTAGTTGCGTATTCAAATGTCATCATTTAATAAAAAGAAACCCCGCCCGAAAACATAGTATTTATTGCTTTCTTTGGATGATTAGTAGCTGGATCAATATACCATTTAGGGATAAACTTGGCAGCATGAATATGACAGGGTATACTCTCGTTAAAGTGTAGACTAACAAACGAAAGAACGAAAAGAAGAGCTGGCGAGGCAATAATAGTGTAATATCAAGTAGCAGTTGATAATAAAGTCCCTTGTAAAATGGACAAGTGTATAAAAGTGTAAAGTGGAAGAGCAGGAACAAGGACAAAGAAAGCGTTGACGACACCTACTGACTAAATAGATGAATGCATAACTATCAATAACGGTATTGTTATGCACTCTGCAGGTCATAGGTTCACGCGTTGTTTGCTTAGTGACAAATAGCAAAGAAGAATGAGACGAATAGAATGCCAGCAATAAAGTAACAAGTAATAAACATGAAAAAACACGCTAACGCCATACTAAATACCTACCGTAGGGAGATAACATTTTCGGAATTGATAACAATATACGACTAGTACGTTCGAATGAAGAAAACGAAACTAGCGTCACATTCCTGACTGTGACGTAAGTTGGAATGTGGAAAAAAGAAGAGACGCGCAGTTTGCAAATTCACGCAAACAACACGGGGATAAGTCAACTTTTAGCCCCAATCATGGAGTGAAATGATTTATATGATATATAACATGAATATTAATGGATATCAGGCATTCTACTATTGTTGTCAGCTGTTGTTACACTCGTGATCAATCCTACATGCTTATTGTCTGTGTTGTACTTGTCCATCGTATGATAATGATCAAGCAATTCTTATTTATTCATTTCTGTTTACTAATCCAATAAGCAATAAAAGGTTCATAATACACTTGGTGGTAAAATACTTGTGAGGAGGAATAACAAGGAAAGCCAGTGTTTTAGCTTGTTTGTGTGTACATCATTGCTTCATACGTGTCGTAGCATGACAATATCATTATCATTGTTATCATTGTCCATAATCAACTAGTGGAATCCATTTAATAGATATACTAAAATGATTGCGATCGCGTTATTTATCTTGTTATGCTATAATTATACCATCGTTTAGCAAGTTAAACAATGCAAGAAACGAGAAAGGCGAATGATGAATAAATAGCAAAGCTAGCTTATACAACAATCGATCTGTTACAGCTATATTTAGCGGAATTATAATGCCGCACACGTAAAGAGTATAGATAAAAGAGAGAGAGAGAATGATTGTAATGGACTAAAGGCAAACTTGATACACCACAATCAGCAATGGATACCTATCGCTTGGTATAAACTGGTTGTGCCTTGAAGAAGATGGAAAGAATTGTCATTCGACCTCATTTGGCATACGGTTTTGCCTTTCTCGTTCCTCCTTCCACTACTACACTTACTTGCAGTATGCGGCAATTGATGAAACATGCGAGGTAGGGAGTATGGACTGCCGGTTATCCGTCAAGTTGGTTCAACGATGTATCATGCGGAGTAGCAGTTCGTGTGGTATTTAGCAAACCGGTATTGTCGATATAAATCCAAAGGAGTCCACATGACTTGACGTTACGCTGTTATCTTGCTGCTGCTGCTGCTATTATTGTTATAGTTGACGATATCGTTGTTGTTGTTGATCAACCTTATCCCACTCGACAATCTTGAACCCATCTACGTTGCTCAAAATAACAAATTTGTCCATTTCGATCTGAATGAGTTGTGACCTCTTTCCTTGTTATACCACTCTACTGGCATTAAGCATCTCATTCTATATCTATAATTTCAAAAGCACTTTTTGTCGTCTCGACACTTGTGTTTATTAGTCGATATTAGCACAAGCAAACAATTGCTTTCTTTTTTTTTGGTTTTATATAACCAACCAATATCATCATCATTTTATACTAATATTCCCTCCGCTATAAATTAATATGAGTCAACAGTTCTCACCAGTGGCATTGGCAAGCATGCAGGATAGTCGTGCCAACAACATAGACGCTATCTATACGATGGCAAGCGGGGATAGAACGCCTACTGCTCCACGTAACTCGGTAACCGCTTCTTCAATCGATTCTGACGGAATGCTAAGCGGTTTATCACCCGACCACACCTTAGTTCGAACGCCGACATTTAACAGTGCCTCGTCAGGATTATTGTTATCCTCGTATGAGGGCCAACCTCAGTTCGCCAAACCGTTTCTTCGACCTCGTGCCTGGTCTGATGCCACTACTGCAACCTGCTATAGTAACAATGGACTCCAGCCAAGGGTCGATTTAGACGTGTCCCCGTCATTGCCTATACCATGTCCGCAGCATAGTATTTACTCGATAAACGCCTCTTCAAGTAAGTGTCATTATATCGCTACAAGGCCAGAGGATATCATTTACTCATTGCATCATTGATAGACACGACAGTTGTTCTGCGGAATAGTAGTGTAAGTGTATATTCTAGTAAGAACCATGGACTATGCGTTAATATATACGTTTGTTTATCAATAGCAATTGGAAGGCAACCATTCGTATAATCCAGCTAATTCGCCACCATCAACTACACATTCGAATGGTAAAACATCCGCATTGAAGCAGTTTATATTTGGTAATACTCAATTGATACGGTCGTCAATCATGGCTTCTAAGAAGAAGCAGAAGACAAAGAACATTTCATTCAGTGACTAATACATTTTGTTCTAGGTACAAAACAACCGAAACAACTACGCGCTATCGCTTCCGATGCAGATATCAAAAAGTCGGTCGATCTGTCGTTCGCCACGTACACCTTGTCAAACGAGAATCTCAATCCTATAAATGAAGATAATGTAAATGAAAACAAGGTAGACATGTTTGCAGCGTCGAATACACTCCACAGATTACTAATTATAATGATACTGAAATTTATTAAGAATGGCAACGTTTCCGCGTCTAATGACAAATCAAAAGGGAAGGCATCGTCGACACGTTCGCGCAAGAAGAAGGTGCCCGAACCCACCATGCTACTTGACTCGTTTACACTGGGTGGACAACTATCAGTGGGTATACTACCGGAATTTCTTCCTGTAACCTCGCCAACAAGTAGGAAAGCGGGCAAGAAGACTAAAAACGGTAAATCATCCTCGGTAAGCTGTTATTGTTATTACAATAGTTGCAGTCTCGCTAATTCAAGTTGAATCCCGATATAGGGCAATCAAAGTAGCAATGGTGTAGCGGATCAGAACACGAAGAAGAAGAATAAGGGCTCGCCTGCTCATCAGGTTGATACAAAGTTGTCATCTCCTACAGATACAGCGGATGTGAATGTGGGATCTCCTGTGTCATTGCAGTATTCTCTATTAGAAGAAGATAGTGACAATCGACGTGCGTCGCGCGTATCGACCCTTGCTAAGAATCGACGAGCCTACATTACCAAGAGTATCGTTAGTGCCGAGAGTCTAATGCGTCGAACGAGTACACTTAGCTTAGCGTCGTCCGCCACCAAGTTTAAAGAGGAAGACTTGTTGCCCATGCCAGGCAACAGCGTATCGTTATTGAAAGCGAGTACCGCGTCTCACATAAGTGCACCCGAGGAACGACCCATATCCACTATCTCGTCTTCGTTCCTAGACTATGAGATAGAACATATGCCGGCGCCGGCTGTATCTGTTAATGACAGTGAAAGCATGTCGTCCGTTAGTGTTCGTAGTCCCGTGGAAGAATTGGACACACCATCGGTAGCGCTTAAAGAGGATTATCGCGCATTCATCGAAGCTATCGGTAATTTCCGCGATTCATGGCTTAGCGACGACGAAGAAGGTAGGCACACGACTTTATAACCATAACGGTAGCAATGTGCTAATTGTACATTTAGAATTGGAGCGACAGGAAAAGGAGCGATGTGCCAATCTATTGACGCTACTTAGAAGCGAGCAAAAGTTCGTGCGTATGCTTCGATTGCTCAAGAATCAGTTTATTGTTCCGCTTCAACAGGCCGCTAAAAAGCCCGGCATCTATGTCGGTCGATCATTTAGCGAGAAGGATGTTTCATCCGTATTCGGTCTAGTGGAGCAATTATTGCCACTACACGAGGATTTACTCCATGATCTCGAACAAAGGTAGCTACCGCCTGCTTATTTACCTGTGTGACCAGTTGCTAATCCATTCATTAACAGTGCAGAGAATCATGGTCATTCTGGTACCATTGAAGATGCTATTAATACATTCTCCAAGCATGTAAGTACTCGGTCATCTCTCGTATACTATTACATCTAACTAATACGCTACATGTTTCTATTAGTTCAGGGGACTTTATTTCCATTTCGACTACCTACGTGATTATCCCAACATTCTTTGTACTCTAGATCAATTGCAAAAACGTAATCAGCATTTCCGTCGTGTATTAAAGGTAGGCAGTCAAGCATGTATGACATTGGCAATACGGGAAAAGATACTAATAAGCATTGTTCATGTCAATGTAGGAATGCGAATCAAGCACCGATCATTTCAATATTCGTGCATTTTTGGCCAATCCTAAAGATTGCATTATACGTTACCATAATTTCCTGCAGAAAATGGTTTCTCTATACCAGCCGTACGATCCGGAATACCTGCTCATTATTCGATGCTCGGTGAAAATCAAATGTCTCCACGACGAGTATATGCAATTGTAAGTGTTATCAGTTATTTATGACAATGATGACAGTGATAATAATAATAACAATGATGATGATAATGATAGACTTCGCACGATACAACGTCAAGAGGATTTGGCTCAACTTCAGTGCTTGATTGTAGGCAACGATTTCAATTTACTCGCGGCAGATCGTCAATTGCTATACCAAGGTGTAATGCAATACTCATCCACGTCATTTGGTAAATTCGAGTCGCGTACATGCTTCCTATTCAATGATCTTCTAGTCGTGACCAAGGAGATGCCCGATGGCAAGTACGAATACAAGGGTCGAATCAATTTGGTGGATGCTCATATTGAATCGACACAAAATGACATTAAAGTCACTACGGCTTCTGGTAAAGAGCACACGTTCAAGGTGGAAGTCGCCAACTTCCACTGGCAATGGGTACGGCATTTGACATCTCGTCGGAACTCTTAAACCGTACGAGTATAATCACCAAAACAAATCAATATTCTATTACATTGAGAAGATGCAGGAACAGACAGCAAGAGAGACAAGTGACTGTATAAACAGAAGGCTTGCTTTATAGTACATTATACATTATTACACGATAAAAGCAACATTACAATCCTTATAACAATATAACAATAAAATATGTATATTTATCTATCTGATACGTATGACTACCTGGTTTATTGTTGGTATTCACGAGCAAATGCCCATTTCACGGCATCTTCTACATGAGTGGCAACATGCGTTGCAGAATGATCAACGCCATTGTCTTCATCGCGGAACACGCCTGTACGTACTAGGATTGAATTCCATCCGTAGTTGTATGCACCTGCAATATCTAGAGGAGACAACATCGTAAATAGTGCAATAACACACGTTAGTAATGTAGAAAATGAAATGCAGCATAAATGCAACTTGTTTACCAGATGCTGGATTATCACCAATAGCTATCGATTTATTGCAATGTTAGCGGATGCCATTTAGAAGCATGATCATAAACACTTACCGTATACGTGTAATGACTCGGTAGGATCTACCGATGAAGAGGCAAGTTGTCGATGTAACAATTCCTCCGCATACTTGTACGTTACAGTCTCCGGTTTACCGAACAGTGTATATTCCAGTTTTCTACCAGTAATACGCTTATAAAAGTAAACACGCCAGCAAATTAGCTACCAGACAACGGATAGTACAGCTAAACAATACCTCGTACAATGCCTCTAGTGCAACACGGAATGCTCCTTGTGCATAGCGTGATACAGGAAAGTCATTACTCCATAGCTGTAAATAGCATGAAATAATTAGATGTAATGCAAGTTACATTCATTATAGATCATCTTACCAAGTCTGGATTTGAAAAGTAAATCGGTATTTGTGGCGATAAATCCTTCATTGACCGTTGTGTGCCTATATAGCCATTCTTCGCTAGTAGGACATCCATGATTACTTGTAGTTCTGTTCCCCCTACAAACAAGTGACAAATAGATTAATGATTGATCAATATAACTTTTGTATATAAATTACAATCTCGTCCATCATGAAACATCATAATGGCATGAATGGGTTCCTTGGCAAAATCGATATGTTCCTATTATATAGATATACAAGTATATTAGTTCATAGTTATTATTATTATTAATATCTATGATGATTTACTTCAGGTAACCAGGTATTTGTCGTTTTAAATGGCCATATGGATGGATTCCATAAGAATATATCGTTGGGTTGTGCCACACGTCGAAATCCATATCTATTCACGTAGTGTCAATATTATTACGAGTAGAATACACCTTCACTTACTGGTGTGCCACTCGTTTACACGATTCACCTTCACCTCCCACCACTAGAATGAGTTTATCGGCGTAGCGGTCCACCAATGAACGCATAGGTGAATGTGCCAACACTAGATTATCAGCGGTAATCTATACTAGTTGTACTTGCGGTTATCATCATTATCTACTGCTACTAGTATGATACTTGCCTTTACATTGAATTTATCACTTAATTGTTGTGCCTTTTCAACTTCAGTGACACCGCCTCCATTTGTAAGTAAAATATGCGGCAGTCGTCTAATTTCACTCTTACTAGTAAGTGAACCTAGTTCCTACTCTATCTAGCGATATACTTACATGTCTAGTGGATTATTACCATTGACGAATTGAAGGGCTCTTACTCCTTCCGGAAGCACTTTACTGCCCTATATATATGTACACATGTATATATGTATATATACCAAGATGCCATATGTGTTTGTATATCTATCCAATTGTTTACTCATACATGTTTACCTTTAAAAGTACACCGTCAATATCGAAGGCAAACGCTAACCGGTGAGCATGTTGATTAGCATTCGTCGTTATCATACCAAGTGAGCGTACTGAATGCCAACGATAGCGTAGTTGCTGTTGCTGTTGTTGCAATACAGTACGTGCTATTAAGCGGTATGACATGGTAGAATAACAAGATACGTAAAAGACTTCATATACGTTGATATCCAATTACAGACTTTTTCCATCCAATTTGCGCAGTTAGCCTTCTGTTTTACGAATAAATAATAGTTATGATAATAAAACTTACAAGTATCTTTTGGGGTGTGGAAGCGATAACGTCACGGTTAATTTGTTTTTTGTTGTTTGGACCCCCGTTGTCCTTGTCCTCCTCTCTTTGAACGTTTAGAAGGAACGGCATCTCGTTGAAATTGTATTGGAACACCCTTGTCCTTACGAACACTACGAATAATCTGAATGAAGTTCAGACATGCAGCCATATCCCGGTTCCATAAACGATAATCAATAGCTACTTGTAAGTACATGACATGGCAATATCCAACTATACTAGTACACTTGTATCGTATACCTTATAGAATTAATGATGATAGTTATCGCTATCAATATAGGATCCATTACCAAATACTGAATTGTTATTATTATCATGCTGTGTCAATTGGCATTTCTATGGCAATAATGGTGATAACAATTGTGTAAATCTATTTATTAATAAACTGCAAATGTTAAAGGATAAATGCGCAAATTGGATGGAAAAACACTGTAATAGTTGACTATAGTTGACTATGGAAGCGGATACGACTAGCACTCGTTATTTTTTCAGTGTTTATTTTTGCACCATTCACTAATTGATTTTCTTTTTTCTTTTTTCTTGGTCACTTACCACTTCTTGATTCGTTTCATTTATTACTTCAAAATCATCTTCATATAACGTTTTATACAATATGGCTAGTGCTTACAAGTCGGCGGTGAAGCAACGAGGCAAGGGTACAGCAAACGAGCAGGACATTACTGTCACTCAGAGTAATCAACCGGTAGTACGCAATAAGCAACGAGTTCTACTGCTTAGTACGCGCGGTATTAACTTCCGTCAGCGTCATTTAATGACTGATATCGAGGCATTATTACCGCACTCTAAACGAGGTAAGCATCTCGCTACTCTTTAGTAATCGATAGTATCAAACAAGACTAGTATCTAATAGTAATGCTGATAATCTATAGATGCTAAATTGGATACCAAGCATGGATTTGATGCTCTTAATGAATTGGCCGAGTTGAATAACTGCAACAATTGTTTGTTCTTTGAGTCGCGTAAAAAGTCAGATTTATATCTGTGGATGGCCAAGACACCTAATGGCCCTACAGTGAAGTTCCACGTACAAAACAGTAAGTAACTACACTAGTATTGACTAATAGCAGTCAGGATAGTAATAATTGATTAATTAATTGATTGATCACAGTTCATACAATGGACGAGTTACGTATGACGGGTAATCATCTCAAGGGTTCACGTCCTATCGTGTCATTCGATAAGAACTTTGACGAGGCACCTCATCTACGTGTTATGAAGGGATTGTTAACACGTATATTCGGTGTACCTAAAGGCACTCGTAAGAGTAAACCATTCATCGATCATGTGATCAGTTTCTCGGTAGTGGATGGTCGTGTATGGTTCCGTAATTATCAGATTATCGACAAGGATAGCGAATTAACTACTACGGTAAAGGGAGAGGAGAAGAAGACGCAACTAGTAGAGGTGGGACCACGTTTCGTTCTACAGCCCATTAAGATATTTGCTGGTGGATTTGGCGGTGCCGTTGTATGGGAGAACTCTCGTTACATCTCACCTAATCAAGTATGTATTCACTAATTGAAATGAATTAACTAGCAAATGAATTAACTAACTAATTAATTAATTAATTAGGTACGATCGGCTATGCTTCAAAAGCGTGCTCATAAATACGTTGATAAGCGAGTGCAAATATTGGAACGTGAGGAGAGACTAAATAATACTAAATTACCGGAAGATCCAGTGGAAGAGGTGTTCCATGCTTAGTTATTACAGGCTTTTTCCATCCAATTTGCGCAGTTAGCTTTCTGTTTTTACGAATAAATAATAGTTATGATAACACTTACAAGTATTACTACTCCGTATTTTGGGGTGCCACAGTCGTTTGGGCGACAGTGCGGCGGTTGACGATACAACCTGGTTAATTTGTTATTTGTTGTTTGGTTCCCTCGATGTCCTTGTCCTCCTTGTCTTGAATGATTGGAAGCAACGACACTTGGATGAGGGTGTGTTGGAACATCGGTTCCACTACGAAAGCAGTTGGTGATTTGAATGAAATCCAGACGAGCAACCATAACCCCGATTCCACAAACGATACTCGAATCCATTAACTTGCATGTCCTCTTAATCATTGTTTCGATGTGTGCATCTAACAGAATAATGAATTAGTATACTGTAATAAATATCAAAGTGTAATGAGGTATACTTACCGTAAGGGATCATAACAAGTAGTAGGACACTTTCTCATTGATAGTGTGGGAGCTATGGTTGCTCGATTTGCTCAAGCACAATGTGTAGGCGATATACAATAAGGTAGTGTGAGTAGAGTGTAATAGGGACGATTGAACTGGAAGATGAAGATAAGTTTATTCAATTCGTACAAAATAGGACCCATATTTATAGTGGATAATGTAACATTATTCAATATTGAAACTATGGTGAGTGTTGAAGGGACATGGCTGTAATACCAACATAGACACCAATCTCATGATGCAGAAGTGACAGGGGAGTAATAATGAGCAATAAGGAGCGCATCTCAGAAAGGATTATGTATACCTATAGATACATTTCATCAGTGGTGTTACCTTTAGATGTTCAAAGAAAAGGAGGATCAATGCATCAACAAGGATCAAACAGCGGAAAACAACTTATCCGTGATTGTTATCGCTTTGCATCCAAGATATGTAAGTTTTATTAACATGACTATTATTAATTATCACTAATTGTAATATATGATATCGCTATCATTAACATCTCCCTCAACTGCTAGTGCCATAACAACTACTCAATAATAATAGTAATGCAATAATGGTGTTAACAGTTGTGTTAATCTATTTGTTAATAAACTGCAAACGTTAAAGGATAAATGCGCAAATTGGATGGAAAAACACTGTAATACAAATCAATATATACGAATATATACACAACTATATATAAACCTATTATATTATATTATATCAATTAGGTTCACATTCATTATTGGCCATTATTATTATATGTTAATGTTAATCAATTTGTATTTGCAGTTTATGGTCGTAACATTATCTCACTAAACATGAAAAATCAATAGGAATATAATAGACAAAAAGACAAATGTCTACTACCGAGTAAAAAAGAAAAAGAGAGAGCTAAAGAGAGAGAAATAATGTTTTTATTGACCAATAAAGAAAATTAACAAATTTTATCCATCAGTCGATAATGGGGAGTGAAAATTTACATTTAAGGCATCGCATAACCATTGCCACTTGTGACGAAATGTCGAAGTAGACGAAAGCGTTAACGCTGTGCGATATTTTGCTCGTATAATATTCTGTAATGTATAGGACCATGAGTTGAATATATGTTGGTGATCAGACGGTTTGTCATTGTAGATGCTGGCTATACGAGTGCTGTGTATGGCCCACAGCGCGCTAATGATAGATATATGGTTAGTAATACTGGCTTTGCCCGAGTGTAGGATGTAAGAAAGTGTGACGATTGACTTCCAATTGAAATCTGCTGACGGAATAATTGATAATCGTGCTAGTATGTTTGTCCAAAACTGCTGAACTGGAGGGCATGACCAAAACGAATGCTCTAGGGTTTCATTGGGATGTTGACAACGTGTACAAGGAACAATAGCGTTAGCCCACTTGGACATGAGAGAGCTAAAGAGAGAAAAGCGAAAGAGAGAGAAATGACTAACTAAGGAGTATTACCATCATCTATCGTTTATTGTGGACGATGCGGTGATGGAGGAGAACAGCCATTGGCATGACATGGAAAGGGTACACCACCACTAGAGCTAGATGAGCATAAATGACAGTTTTGCATACGTGCCTCAAGTTCTGCAATACGCTGTCGAAGCAAATCATTCTCAGTGCGTAGCATCTCAACGTGCATTGGCCATGTTGGAGCATTTGCCTATGTAAGAGAAATGAGTATTTGTGTTAGTGTACGTGTAATCACTTGACTTGACATAGATATGCTAACGTATTATAGTACTTACAATAGATTCCGGTCGCATAAGATCAAACTCTAGAATCTCTTGGGCAGTTGGACGCATCGCAGGATCAATGGCGGTAAGCCATAGAATAAATGCCGCCTAATCATAGAATGATACGAGTTAGTCTCGTTAAACAAACAAACAATACAGGCTAATAATTCCTAAATCGTACTCACCTCTTTGGGACATGCGCGTACAAAAGCCTCCGGCAACACACCTTGACGTAGATGCTTGAGCA
>JAIXMF010000261.1:0-19928 GCA_025201365.1 Syncephalis plumigaleata | reverse complement strand
ATAACTTGATGCATAAAAGAATAACGTTTCGCATTTTCTATTCCAGTCCTCGTCCTAATCATTAAGCATAAGTACATAAGTATATATATATATATGTATATGTATAAAGGCTTGTATAACAACCTACCGTATCTTCCAACTCTTTGTAGCGATGCGCTAACTTGATGGCTTGTGTGACCACTGAGGGGAAAGTGTATCGAATCCGGTCACCGCTATCTGATAGCTGCTTCCTAACTGCCGATAATAGCTAGTATGGACGTATGTCATTGTCATTGAATACACGTTCTCTTGTATGAATCAAAAGAAAAGAAGTTACACGATTGTATCAACTTACCATAAACTGTTCATCAGCACTTTCACTTTGGAATAGATGAATAAGACGTGCCATCCAACTCTGCTCCTCAATGTAATCCTCCTCATCTTGACGTGATGTAAAATTACCAGGTCGCATGGTTGTATCTTTTTGATCACGCACTAGTACGGAACACAAGTTGAGAATGCCATTAACATCCTCGGTCGTTTCAATTAGCGTTTGATGCTTCAATATCGAATTGACAATGTCATGAGCAATAGTTCTACGTGACGAATAGTGCTGCTGTGCTAATAATGGCTCGTAATTAGGCAGTAGCATCAGTGTCATCACAGTGGGATACGCCTGGATGGGTGCACGTAGTAATGCGAGCATATTTCGAATTGTATCTTGATGCATTAGATCAGGACTAGTTGATTGCTAGTTAGTAATTGTATATCAGGCTAATATAGTGTCTCTTACCTCTCTTTGAATTCTTCTAATTTGCCACGAGCATAGGCTAGCACACGATCTACATTCTCCAATTTCTCGGGATAACAGCTTAATGTCAGATTGACTAATGATACTAACATTGCAATCACATCAGGAATTGTAATATCAGGTCGTTCCTATTGCATAATAATTAATTATCTATCATATAAATTAATACAAGATTACTTTGGTATGCATACCTTAATTACAGAAGTGATCTCCTCCCAGAATATATCGAATAATGGCACATCCTTGGGAATACCTCTACGCGTATCTTTCTTTGATTTCTCCGTATGTTCCTCGTCTTCTTCCTCGTCTTTCTCTTCTTTCTCCTCCTCTTCCTCTTCATCCTCTTCTTCATCGCTATCGTCGCTGTCAATGGGATTCTCCTCAGCTTCGCGTGTCGCATAGGCTGTCAATCGATCGATCAATCCAATAATGATATTCTTAATGCTAACACGCGGGTTTAACTTTTTACATGTCTCCAAGAATGGACTCAATGTTCGCAAATGGAAATCATCTTGAAATACCTATTCAATTATAGGTTAGATGTTTGTAATTAATCTATACTAATAATTACTGCATTTACCTGAATGATTACTTCCATCAAGTATTCTTGTGCAATAACATCGCGACATTTAATGATTTGTTCCAATATAGCGGGAAGAATAGTCTATAATAATGTGTCATGTTATTACTAGTATTGATTAGTGAGTTAGTGATGCCTACCTCTTGATATATCTCCAAGTCAACTCCCTCCAATTGACTTAATCTAACGAGATTGGTGCCTACAAGAATTCGCAACTCTTTACGTTCCATTTCACGTCGTTCACGATCACGCGAATGTCCTTGGAATTGCAAACGAACCCATAGCTTGTTCATCTCCGTGAAGTTAATGAGAATAAAGGTGATACTGTCCTTTAAGCAGCCTTCAGGTCTATATGTGATCATTACTACTATTAGTTCATTATTATTAGTATTATTAGTATCATTGCTTACCCTTGACTTGATCCTTCCGGCATTTTATCACGAGTCATCCCGCTAAGATAGTGACGTAGAAATAGACCGCGTGTCGGGTGTTGCACGCCTCGACTCATTTCAATCATGTCGCGCATCAACTCCTTGACCGGTGACTCTGGTACGCCCATAAACACGGCTCCCACCGTGATCATTAGGTAAAGACGAGGTACAATATTACCGGCATACTGAACCAGTTCATATAGTTCTGATAGCTTGTGTCGTCCTGCTTCGTGTGACTCGACTAGGAACGTTGTCAAATGCCTTAGTGCGTCGAAAATAGCCATATCTATTTAGTGGTTAGAGTCAAGTGACGTGACATGCCATTAAATGGGATACATTTCGCGGATAAAGGATACAAAGCTCATAGTAGTTCTTTGGTGTTAATGCCGATGTACGTAGTTCAGCCAACATGACCGAACAGTACTTTAGTCCTTCCATCAATTTGTTGTCATCCTGTTATATATATAAGCAAGCGATAGTTATTAGCATATTGATATACGTATGTATATATATATATGTGGTATATATCCTTTATCGTGCTTACCAGTGCTTTACACATAAGTCGTGACTGGGTCTTTACCACTATAAGTGCATCAGCCAGCAATTTCTGCTGCTCCTCTTGGGAAGGTAAAGCAGCGAGGCTCATATTTCAATAAACGGCAATCACTAAATGTAGTGTGTGTAAGATATACTATCTGACTATACAACTAGGAACATACCCGACTAAACTTGTCAAGAATTCGTCGTGATATAGGCGAGTTGAGGAGGAACCCGTAGAAGAGGATAACGACGTAGTAAGCGTAGACAGCGGTAACAAGTAGGCACGTAACGGTATACACGTTTGTTAACAACTGCTATTCCAGGAATCAGACACCAGTAATACGGTATAGGGCGTGGTGTTGTGGCTTGTTACAATAATCCCGTCAAATAAACAAAGTAAGATGAATGAAGTGCCAACAATGACGAAACCACAAGGATAAAGTGATGGTGATGGTGTGTAAATTAGGGAAACGGATATGGGCGACACAATTGGTTGTGCGGATGAGTATTCGAGTAGAATTGAATCAATCATTGATTGGCATTCAGATCAGTTCGCTTTCTAATATTATGCTGAACATGAATCCGAGAAATTGCTCGGCTATATCTTCAGCTACAACTTTACCATTAGAAGATTATTTTCCAATACTTTTGCAGTTCTCTTTCTTCTAGCAAATACGTATTCTCAAAAGGACAAGGAATGTGTCCATTATAGGATGTATTGTTTGCATGAGTGGAGCTTTTATGTCTTTGAAGGTGAGACCTTTTCTGATTATCTTGCAAATATCTACGTCTTCAAGATAATTACATATTGATCATCAAGTTTACACTTTACAATGAAAGTAGAAAGAGGTGTATATGGATAAACTGAATTTGTAAGCATGTCAAGTACCTATTTATTCATGTATTTATTACAAATAAATAGATACATAATCTACAATTTACATGTACGTATGATTAAAATAAAAATGACATTGCTACATCATAGTACTGCTTAATCATACAGTTTGATGCTTAAACGCAATATATATCGTTTCATTCATGCCATCACTTATTGGCATACAATTTCTGCCTAATAGTTTGCTTCTATAATTAACTGTCTTGCGCACATGTTACTACTACTAAAAGAAGAAGAGGCATTGAATGATGCATATACAAGGTTCATTAACTTGGGTGTTCATATTTTGAATGTAGTGACTCGTAATCGATATATCATCATACTCACCCACTATAGTAATAATACTCTACTTTTACGTATAATGAATGATGCATATTCTAACTGATTTAAATATTAGCAACGACATGAGTAATATCTGTGTATATTCTACTCGATTCTACGCTTGATTCTTTTTTTGTATCATGTTCCTCGGGTAATCGGAGTGTATTCGTTTTCAAGCTCATCAACAACAGCATATACTTGACATATCGTCATTACCTAATGTGGTCAAAAGCACGCACTTTTGATACTTATTCCGATTCTTGCCTTTTCTCTCTCTAGATGTATTATTGAATTAACGTCTACTTTTACTATATAAATTGAGTCACTTGGCAAAATATGCCACATTTATTTCTTCACTTCTTCTCCATTCCATTCTAGTAACGTTTTCTCAATATTAGACGATTATACAAACATACAAACTACATCATGCAACTTATTAGTCTACTTACTATTCTATCATTGGCAACCATACCATGGTTAGCACAAAGTGTTAGCGTTGAATCATTATCGCATCATCATGTCAATGTTGCTGCTGCTAGCACTAGCACCCATGCACTTCTAAAAGATCCTGGCTTACCAAGAAGATATTCAGTACTCTACCTGTCTACACAGTTGAAGAGATAAAACAGTGTATACGTGGCCAGAGAGATGCACAAAACACGCCCGTGTCGAGGATAGAATTGGCACGGGCAATTGTGGCACGGTGGTAACTATTCGCGAGAATGGTCAAGTACCGCCTTGAAGGTACCCTCACTCCCAATGAAGCCTACCAAATGAGCCATATCATCAAGGAGTTGCGTGCACAACCGGGCGGTGCAGTATTCCCGCAATCTTATCCGTCTGTCATGACGATCTACGGTCCTGGTATGCGAATGGAGTATTTTGAGGGAGCGCAAAATACGGATGCTTACCTGAAGAATATCAAATCGACCATGAGTCCAGATGCGTTCCAGGCACGCGTCAAACATCTATTCTCCCAAGTGATCAAAGGAGTGGAGCTATTGCACACGCGTAATTATGTGCATGGTAGCTTAACACCGGCCAACATTATTGTGGCGCCTAATGTACAAACCGGTCAAGTAGATGCGAAGATTATAGATTTCGGTTGGACACGTCAAGCTAAATGGGGCTCAAAGTCTACCTACTATTATAAATATCTTGGTACACAAAAGTTCGCACCACCTGAAGCAAAAGCTAAACGTTTGATACTTCGTATTGATCCGCAACGCGCAGAAATATGGACACTTGGTGCTACCTTCTACTATTCGATTACTGGTCAGAAGGTCTCCTATAATGACAATAGCAAGGTGCCAAACCTCCAGGATATTACGGATGAAAGGCTACGTCGAGTGTTCAATTGCATGCTCCATGCTGATCCATTGGCAAGATGCTCTGTTGTGGAGATTGCGAAACTTTCCTATTTCACCACGTAATTGCTGTTTTTCTTGTAATTTAACAATCTACATACCTATAGATGCTGATTATTATTATTAATAAAGACAGTTCACTTGATGAATTAACATTAAGCAACAGGGTAATGTATTTGATATAAACAATTATTCTTGCGATACTGAACGGAATAACCTTGATTGAAAGATATCCAGTACATCTGATGCTTCCGACCAATAAACAATATTCGCCTTCACTTGTGTCACATTAGGACCTGAAAGAATACGATGTAACGCACGATGACGTCTAAGCATAAATGCATCCTGACTTGTCAGTTCATAAACAGGACAGAAATCGTTTTGACCACACAGTTGGTTGTGTGGATGAGTATCCGAGTAGAATTGAATCAATTCGCTTTTTAAAATGAATGCTGAACATGAATCCAGGAAATTGCTCGCTTTTTCCCCCTTACTCTATTATTTTTATTTCAGCAACAACAAAAAATGCATCGCGTAATTCAACGACGAATACCACGATATTCGCATGTCACTTTTACTACTATTCATAGGATACAATCAAGAAGTACTCCCGTATATTCTAGACTCGTTATAGCCAATAGAACCAGTGTATGGCCGAGTAATCGCATACGTGATTCTGATAGTCAATGTCGTGCATTTACTACAAATAATGCTTGTTCTACGGCACAAGCGGTACAACCCAGTATATCACCTAATACTCTGGTCACCCCATCGACAGTCAAGGTAGCATTACGCAAATATCAACAAGAATGTATAGAACAATGCCTGATGCACTACAATAATGGCATTAAACGGCAAGTGGTATCGCTGCCTGTAGGTAAGATGTTCCTGGATTGATTATATTCAATACATATCAATACTAATCAACTATCTATCTATATATACCTATGCATTGTTTATAGGAAGTGGAAAAACAGTAAGTTATAACGTACACTAGTAACAATATTGAATAGTAATTTATTAATCGAATATTGTTATAATGTACATGAATGCATATAAATATTAGGTCATCTTTTCCAATTTGATATCGTGTATTCCACCGCCTACACCAAAAGCTACGCGTACTCTAGTTATCGCTCATCGTGAAGAATTGTTGAATCAAGCGGCAAAGCAAATAGCTCGATTTGCACCGCATTTACGTGTGGCTATTGATCAAGGATCACGCCATGCCGTTCCATCTAGCGCGGATGTAATTGTGGCATCTGTACCTTCTCTTGGTCGTAAGGGTTCTAGTCGACTATTAAAGTACATTCCGGAAGAGTTCAAGTGTATCATCATTGATGAGGCACATCATGCAGCTGCCGCTTCCTACCAGCGAATATTGGCGCATTTCGGCGCTGGTCGATCTCCAGACGAGGATAACAGCGACATCATCGCTAATGAAGTAACAACTAATACTAGTACCGATCATAAGGAAGCGATAGATGAAGAAACTAAAAGGTCAACGTCACCATTTGATTCGCATATATTCGTATGGGGTTGTTCAGCCACAGTGCGACGACATGATCGTGTACGTCTAGATGGTGCATTCGATTATATCGCCTATCATAAAGACTTTCTAGAAATGATCGAGGAGGGCTGGTAAGTAGAATCCTTGCTCTATCAATGATAATGACGCTATTGTTATTTACAATATTGTTACCATTTAGGTTATCGAATCTACGTGTCACCACAGTGCAAACTCGTGTGGATCTAAGTAAGGTCAAGTCTCTTGGCGATGATTTCCAACAACGTCAACTGGCCAATGCCGTAAATACTCCTGAGCGAAATGAACTTGTTGTACGAAGTTATATGGAATACGCTAGTAGGTGTTTAATGGAATAATTAAGAAAGACTAATTACTCATTGGAAATGATCGACGACGAATACACGCTAATAGACGATAGAACGTCGACCCTTGGATTTGCGGTGGACATTCAACATGTCAAAGATTTGACGGCAGCATTCCGTATGAAGGGTATTGACGCGCGATACTTGACGAGTGAGACGAGGAGTGACGAACGCGCCGATCTACTAAACGCCTTTAGACAGGGCGAGTTTCCCGTTCTTATCAATTGCGGTATTTTGACGGAAGGCACGGACATTCCCAATATCGATTGTTTACTGATGGCGCGACCAACTCGTTCGCAAGTGCTCTTCCTGCAAATGATCGGACGTGGCATGCGTTTGTCACCGGGGAAATCCGATTGTCTTACACTGGACTTTGTGGACACGTTACAACGACAAGGATTGACGACCGTACCCGTTCTACTGGGACTAGACGAGCGTGTCGTGTTGAAAGGAAGATCGGTCACCGATATGGTCGGCCCTTCCGCTGATACTACATCGAATGAAGCGATTGAAACGAACGGATTGACTACAGGCACACATGGTAAGTGGTATACTATATATATAAATGTCAGTAGATAGATATCTCATACTATAAATACAGATCCCAATGCACTGGATGATACAAAACTGATAAAATCGGTAACGGTAACCGAGTACAAGACAATAGACGATGTATTATCGGGTAAATCTGAAGCGCATATTCGTAAGCTATCTCGATTTTGTTGGTTGCGCATTGGAGAACATGCATATGTATTATCACTACCGGATGCATCAGTTAAGATTGTATACGAGTCAGGTAATTGACTATGTTATTATTATTATTATCATCCTTACTCATAGTCTATATATATACACTTATAGGTAATTGGGAAGTTAGATATCGATTGAAATTAAGTGCACTAGGTGAACCGATACGCCCCGAGTCTAATGCCGATCCCTATGGATCCATACATATGACTGATTATCAAGAGAAGAGTAAAAAGGTCAATCCACATATGCGTCGTCATAGGGGATTCACTCGATATTACACGATAAAAGACTTGGACGCAGCCACACTTGACGAGGCGGTACACGCGGCAGATCAATGGGTCAATGCCCGAGGAGGATTCGCGGCAGCACAGATAGAATGGCGAGCCGCATGGCGATATAAACCGGCGACGCCAGCTCAGTTGCGAGCATTACGTGACCGTAACATCATTCCTAAAGAGGACGATAATGACGATGATGATCTCACCGATAATGGTGATGCTAAACGTATGGGATATCGACAAAGGGCTGTATTGAGTAAATCAACACCACTCGTTGATGCTAGTCTTCCCGCTGTCAAACGAGGCTGGACAAAAGGACAGGCGTGTGATATGTTAACACGTACATTCGAGGGTGGTATTGCTCATCTTCGTGAATACGAATTGGAGCAACATGCCAAGAAAGCAGAGCTGCTAAGACAACAGAAAGTCAAAGAAGCCTCACGTATTCAGGTTGGTTTTTGGCAATAATCAACCTTTTCTTTTGGCTATTTGCTGCCAATGATATCATCATCATTATAGCATTTTCGTGTATTGAGTATATAATATATAATAGAAATATTACTTTATTATCATTTGTATTATAGTTGAATAATAGATAGTATAATATATATGTGTGATACATGTTGAATGAGTATTCTTTATTTTATCGATATAGAGATAGTGAAGCTACACGGAAAATACTAGCCTATACAGTATTTGGTCGTTGTGTTAAGCTTACTTTTTGCGCCAATTCAGTAAACTTTTCTTCTAGTACTCCTCCCTCAGATCCATTGCCACTAGTAGATACAGGATCGATAGGCAAACGAGCTAGCAATAGACAAACAATTATTAATATTATAGTGTAACACAATCAATAGATTGACCAGATCTACTCCTTACTACTTACTTAGAAATGGCACGTCAAATTCATTCGCTATAGTCTCGCCACCACCTGATGAAAATAGATTGGAACAATCCTAATAATCATTCATAGTTATTAGAAATGTTGTATAATTACAAACAAGTAATCACCACCACCACTACTACTACTACTACTACTACAACATACCGAACAGTGTGGACATACGTAACCACTCATATTCTCAACCACACCAATTACTGGTAATTCAACAGTACGACAGAATGATAATTCTTTACGTACATCCGATAAAGCAACAGCCTAACGAGTAAATGTACATGTCATTTGTAAGTATATTCGCTACGTGTATTACCAACTGAATATACTAGCATGTCTTGCTTACCTGTGGTGTAGTAACAACAATTGCACCATTAGGTTGATATTCCTTTAGATATTCGATAACTGCCAAATGTTCATCGGAAGTACCTAGTTTACTAGTTCAATTTCTGTATTCTACTTTATGAACAATATGCCATATTACTAACCTGGCGGTGTATCCACGATTAAATAATCTAAATCACCCCAGTAGACATCGCCTAGAAATTGACGAATCATTGCTAATCATGAACAAGTATTAGATGTCGCTACTATCTGTTATCTCATTCAATAATAGTAATAGTAATAGTAATAGCTGCTTACCATTCTTCTTGGGACCACGCCATACTACAGCATCATCCGGATGTTGTAATAGGAATCCGATAGACATGCAAGATAATTGAGCACGAGTTTCATCACTTTGACTCGTTGTATTGCCGATATTATCCGTACGTACGACAACGGGAACCCAACCGCTCGATGCTTGGTGGACTTGCTGGTCTTGAACACCTAGTAAATGTGGAATACTAGGTCCACATAAATCAACGTCTAATACACCAACGCGATAACCTTGTCGTACTAGTGACCAAGCCAAACGAACTGATACCGTCGACTTGCCTACACCACCCTTGCCGGATAGCACTAGTATGACGTTCTTGACGCCTGCCAGTTGTTTAGCTATATTTGCACTCATAACAATCTAGCTATATAACAATAATAATAATGAGAGAATGAGAAAAGTGAACTTTGATATAAACAAATGAAAATGAAAAAATGATAGCAATCAATAAGGATGGCGTTGCTTATTAATGAACAATTGATTGAATCACTACGTAATTTATTCAAATGGTCTTTGTTTCTCGTTACTAGCGCGTTCTCTGTTGCAAGCCTCTTATTATTATAATAGACACCTAATACTAGGCTAATACATACTATACTACTGTGCTGCCTTAGTTCCTCTTATTCTTCTTGCTATTCAATATTGCTATAGTTCTATTTTATATATACGTTGAATTACAAAATGACAATATCGGAAACATCGGTGACATCACTGCCAGAAGAGAGTAGAACATCTAGTGACTCTCAACGTAATACAGTCAATAATGCGACTAGTGTATCAGAGGAACTAGCACTGTCACCGGAAGAAGCCACCTTACTATGGAATGCACTGTCAACTCATCTTATACAATGGAATTCAGACGGTACTCCACCTATTATTCTATCTTCTATTCACAACAGTCACGACACTGATAATCATCGACTATTAAATGATAGTGACACGCTTGCTACCGAGGCATCATCTCGTCAGCATGACACAAGCACATCATGGCACTCTTATTTATCACGAATGGGTAGCGGTCTAATGGCTCTAGTGCGTTCAAATCAAAGCTTCTATTCGCATTCATACGATGCAGTACCGGACAATGAACGAGGACATATATCGGTGGAGCCGGTTGCTAATAATCAAGACAATCCATCGTCTACCGTTAACATTGCACTAATGCCATTATCAAATAACAATAATAACAGTAGTAGTAGTAATCATGGTAATGACAACAATACTACGCTTAATCGATCATGGGCTGCACAAGATCCTGCCATTGAGGAAATACGAGTATATTGTGCTGAGGAACGACGTCGATTACGCTCGCTTCTAGTGCATGCCATGTCGCTACTTTCCCTAGTAGTAGGTGTATTCGGCATTATTCTCTATAACATGGATGCATTCTACGGGCCAGCGGGTTCATGGGATACGAGATCGCGTGGTTGGCATCTTTACATGGGATTCGTACTATTTTGCGGGGTTATCTCGTTAATGTTACTATTGGTAAGTGAGCGAGTATACATATATCACTTTTATATACTAATGGTTGCTCTTATCTATATCATTATCGTATAGGCATATGGTATACGTATTGCTGAATTACATTTGCATTTCACGACCACTGTACAAGATAGAGCAACATCCGATCTATTGGAGCGATATCAGCAGCATCGACAACGACAAATACAACGAATGCATCGAACCAATCATCATAGCTCATTCAATAATAATCAAGGAAATGGAGAAGATGACGATGAAGATGAAGAGGAGGAGGAGGAGGATGTTCCACTTGCTCATCGATTGGCATACGAGCGTCGTCGGTTGAATCGTCGATTCCAACGTGCGATCGAGAATCAAGTACAAGTACGTCGACATAACTCGCGTAGTCGTTCGAATCAAGACACGCTCGATGTTGATCCAACTCGACTGGCACCGCCACCACCTACCTATGCAGAGGCTAATATCGATCCACCAGCATACGACACGGTAAAACCTGCATCGTCGCAATCCTCATTGGCAGATATATCCGCTGGAACTTGTGGTAACAATGAGATACAACAAGACGCACACGCATCTACATCTACATCCATGACAGCAGTAATCGCTACAGAAAATGAAGAGGAAGACATGGAATAGACGTGAAAGACTACATTCTACCAGATCTTATCATTATTATTATTATTATTTGTACTATTACAATTTCTATATCCTAGCAATAAAGCATGTTCGTATACTATAACATTTTTATATGTAGTTGTAAACGATGATCATCATCATCTTTGTTACACGACCGAAGTAAGGCCATTTAATCCGGTTATGACACTATGATTGCGGTGATACTACATCCATTTATTTTGCTTTCCTTCTTTTTCTATCATGTCACGTATTCCGGACCTTGTTATCGAACGTATCATTGTTTACGCAGATATTGCTGCTATAGTAGCATTGGCATCATGTTCCCGACAATTATGGATGCATATCAGTCAATTACAAGCTATTTGGCGACGACGATATCATGAATATTACTCGCTCAATGACGATAGAGAAGTAAAATGGATGACGTGGTATAGAAAGACATTACGTACATCAACATCATCAATATCATCGTCGTCAACAAAAGGAATCACCGTTAAACATGATGGCATCAATTGGTTTCGTGCGTTTTGTCAGCGACGTGCTACCGATATCAATTGGTTTAGGAATAGTCAAGATCAGCTAAGGAGCATCACGAAAGATGTGCATGGTAATGATCGCGTTATCGTATTGCAACGGATATTTCGTAGCCATATAGGATTGAAAAAGTGTCGCATCATCGAGCAATGTCAGCCGATCAATGGCACGACACGTGATAGATTCTGGCGTTTACGCAAATTGAACTATACCAATATCACGCAAAAGGCAGTGGTGAGACGAGTGCTAATGTCCGACACCTATTTGATGGTGCTCATTAGTAGTCAGGATTACGCACTGGATACCGAGGACAGTACTGGTAATATACTCGTTTGGCCTATTCATCGGGTAGCCACCATGGAGCCACGTCGTCTATTCCATCCGTACAGGAACAATATCAGTATTCGTGGTAATTGGGCACTATTCCATTGTTTATTGGAAGAAAACAACCTGGCACTACGCTACAAAGTGGTGAGTGTCAATGTGTTGAATCTTGCCACAGGCCAGATTAGCAGCAATACATTCGGAGGACCAATCAGTGTTGCATTTCTACAACGAGTCACCGATGACACGGTAGTTGTATTTAGTGCTTGTGCCAACACATCACACAGACCATTCAATGTAAACTGGCATGTATGGCAATTCTCTAATAGTAACACCGAGCACAGTAATCGATGCTTACTGACCGGTTCATTCAATACGTGGCAATTCAACGAACTATTACCACCGATAGAACGACTCGATAATGATAGGGTTCTAGTCCAGTGTGCCTATCATTATAAGAAGGACTTTCCCAGTGTCGATGATAATGACCACATCACGACTCTAGCGGTGATATCGACACGTTATCACAACTCGAATCGACAGCCTATACATGAGCATCCGCCTGTTTGGTCGCGTCATGCGCTGGTGCTATTCGCAAAGGCATTTGTTTCGTTAGATCAAGTGATTACCATGTCGGATAAAGGATGGACAATCTACAGTTTATCTAATGGTGACATACTAACATTTACCAGTATTGACACTATCCAACCATTATTCGATGAATATTGTATACCGGATATTCATGATCATCTTAAGAACACGGCAATCTACGTGCAGAACTACATCTTATGCGAGTCAATCGATCATTACTCGTATGTCGCGATAGATGTGCTCAATCCCACACGTACAACAATACGGAAAATAGACCATATACTCGAGTATTACAAGGTGAAACCATCCGATGCCATAGTTTCGGATGATTTATGGGAGCAGCAATGGTACTCGAAATTACATAGAACGAGTACGATCAAGGATAAATTACTAAATATAAAGATTTGTAGTGTTAATGCCATGCTTATAGAACATCATTATCAGCAGATTATAGTTGATTTATCAATTTGATATTGTAACAATTCTTTTTAACTAATAAATTCCTACTATTGATCATTTTATTACATTATGACTGAGTATCACTTTATGAGTGAGTATATTGTCCATTGTTTATTCGTACTATAATGGAAAGAGAGAAAGAACAAGTACTCACCATGATGTTACAAATATCATCCTATCCTCTAGCGGTACTCGTCATTATCTGTTATACCAACATTCATTAGTCATAGTCCGGTTAAACTAAACATGCGATACTATTTGGTGAGGATCAGATAATGAGTTCCAATTCCACTCTCTTCCATATAAATAATGACACACGTTGGTGTGACAACTGTACTTGTTGTTGTTGTTGTACACGCAATAGTCCTCTTGTTCTTTCCTAATGCCATTCAGTCGGATTTTTCCACTTCAATTTTTGTCATAAACTTTCATTTCTCATTTCTTTTTAATTTCATTCACATTTGAATGCCGACCATTAAACTAAACTCTATCCCACGTATAGGCGTACACCGGTCCATCCTATCTACATCACCTACCATTATTACTAGGCGTTTGTATTTATCGGTTGCCTCAACATCATCGTCGTCACCACCACTATTCGCTCGTTCCTTGGAGACTGGTGTATCGCATTGTTTTTCATTTACTAGTTGTTCATCGTCGATACCTTCATTGGCAATACGTCCCCCTAAAATGTACCGTCTAGTGAGTACACTTCGATCCAAGCTAGGTATGGACATGCCTACTAGTTCAGATGGTGTGGTCGAAGTGGTCGATGGCACATCCTACGACTTGCCACCTAGTCATCCACATACCATTGGATTAGGCGAGTGTGAAGGATGCGCAGCACGCGATACTTGTGAGGTACCGGATCAACATGACGCCTACCCGTCCTATCTCACCATTGACCGTGCATCCACTCTATACGGTAATATGAAACCGATCACTCGTCATGCAGTGATATCCAGCGGTATATCGGCACGTCGTTGGCCATCTCACGTGGAGAAAACCGATATTCTAGAAGCAGAGAAGATATCGGCAGCTGAGGCTTCAAATGTCAACACAGACATAACCATCACAAACGATGATAATAGCGAGCTTGATGCACAAGCACTTGCCACCACTGGTATCCTATCACGTACAGTCAAGGCAACGGAGGGTGCAGGCAAATGGCTAGTGTGCACGGCTGAACGTAGACCTGCCGGTGAACTGATGATATTCCCCGAGTATAAAATGGTCTCGCTACTTGACAAGAAACCGGCCGATAATGCCACCGATGAGGAACGAGCCGAATACGAAAATAAACTAATGGCACGCGTGCAAGCAGTAGTGGAAAAGATAACAGCTGGCGAGACGGATGCCGATCTATTGAAACCAATTCCCTATCGTGCCGTGATTCTAATATGTGCCCATAAACGACGTGATAAACGATGTGGTATTGCAGGACCTATTCTACATCAACAATTCTTGAAAGCACTTGAGACACGTCGTCAACAGAAGCAAACGTCTATGACATCGGATGAGGCAGCAGCAGCAACGACGACGACAGCGGATGCGTCATCCACACTGACTAGCGATGATATTGGTGTATTTATGGTATCGCACACAGGTGGACATAAGTTTGCGGGTAATGTTCTCATTTATCCTGCGGGCATCTGGTATGGTCGTGTTACCGCTTGTCACGTAGATGCCATTCTAGACCACACGGTACTTAATGATCAAGTAATACGTGAATTGTATCGTGGTCGTCTTAATCCACCCACTCGTGATGATGGTAACTTTTAATAATAATAAAAGCACTCTATGTCATTCTCTTTCCTTTATTATCATTATTATTTCATAAACTTCTTAATATACATGAATTATTCAATAAAGACTGGTTTATTTACGAGTTTGATGGTTTTTCTGGTACATAATCCACAGTATGCAGTAATAAATGATCCCAATAGGTTGGCATTTCATATCGAAATACCAGTTGTCCACCTACCATGACATCCAATAACTCTGGTGAGATAACATCCCACATAGGTGATGGAACACCTTGAGGTGAATGAGTACCAATGACGCCTGCTGATGCTGATACTGATGCTGCTGAACTGTTACTTTCTTTACCAGGTTCAGGTAATGGTGCCAATGCATCATCTTCATTATGATTACTTGTACTTTTACTAGCACTTGGTCCTATGGTAGCATACTTTTTATGCGAATTAGCCGCTATTTCCCCACTTTGACGACCGAGAGATAGCCAACTCTTACGATTATTAGCTTTAGTAGTATTGTTATTAGTAGTATTACTTGTGGTTACCGGTAGACTAGTAGAGGATGATAGTGTCGATGTCGATGTCGATGCTGGTATCTTAATGTTAATAAATTGTATCTTTTTCTGAGTCACTTCATTTAGGAATGGCGATATAATCTTGAATACTTGACTAAAGAACCACGGCGCACCGATGATAAACGCTGCCGCTAATCGTTCCGGATAGTGTTGCTCGAGTGTAGTGGCAATCTCCCTCGCCACGCTAACACCAGGCGACTGGAACATACTGGTGCCCGTAAAGTCAATGACCATGGTAAGTTGATCGATACCCGGTGGCATGGCAGCAATCGCACGCTCCATAAAGAAGATGAAGTTGTCCACTTGACGCGGTGACGTCTTTGTATTCTCTCGTGCCGGTATCAAGTAGAGCACCGGTCTGCCGTATCGATCGAATCCATTAAGTGTTAATTTGCCCGTTTCCGATTCAGGTCGTACGTAATCCGGATCAATCCGATGCGGTCGTCGTTCATGACGCCATTTCAACGTACCGGCAATTCTATCGGTTGCCTTCGCTACACTCCACGATGTAGCACGTAAATAGCGTAGTAGACACTTGTCGTCGTTTAACCATGCGGCATCCTCCTCGTGCACCGGTGGTCTAGCTAGTAGTTCTGGCACTTTTTCTCGTAACTCGGCTAGTTTCGCCTCTTGTACCGCGGTCAATACTGGCGGTGATAATGGCAGGGGTGTAAAGTCAATTGGTAGACGTAGCACGGGTTCAGTTGAATTCCTTCGTGTAAGTTCAACTGGTCCCGGTAAGTTTGTCGTCGACACACTTGCTTGTTCAACGGAGGTCATATTAACAAACACAGAAAGAGAATGAGAAGTAAAAAAAGAAAATATCTGAGGCAACAAGGATAAACAACAGCTGTGAAATAGAAGGAGAGAAAAGGTGGACTGAGCTAACTTTGACGAAAAGAGAGTGGAGCGGACATTACGTGGAAGTTGCAGACGAGCTGCATGTACATGTATGGTCACGGGTAAAGATAATCCGTGTCATCGTGACATATAATATAATTCACTTTTTTGTGCAGCCATAATGATGACTACGTAACTAGATGTACACCAAATGACCATAATTGTCACCAATGATAACAGCGAATACATTCTACATGTTGCACCTCTTGTTTTTTCAACAATGAATTTATTTAATATGTTATAATAAATATAAATAAATAGTATCAAATGGTATCGTAAAAGAGATAAAAATAATGCGTAACTGAATACTTTTTCATATAATAAATGAATAATAATGGTGATAGGATAGAAGATGTCGCTTATTTTCAGGATGATCCTCGCGATATACAGTCGTAATAACTAGAAATGATGTTATAATTTATTATGCTTTGTCTAATGTCGTCTATAGTATAAAAGATATTGATAATATGTTAATTGGATATTAGTTGCAAAAAGATACGTAGTAATAGTGATAGTGATAGTAGTAGTGATAGTGATAGTGATAGTTGATGCAAATGGTATAATGAGCTAGGTGAGTGGTTACTTTTTCTGATTAATGGGCTGATGACATGTTCTACAAAGCATAGGTTTACGAGTAGTTTTAGCACGCCGTAATAGCGATAATAATCTATAAAGTAGACGAAAAAACGCAGCTCTATGATGCCAGCATGCCATGAGTAGTCGGATTAACCAGGTGAATAACGCCGATATACGACGATATATGTGATAAACTAGTAGAGGGAATTCACTTAGTAATTCAAGAGGTGTTGTTTGCGGACTCTCCACTGTTTGTCGCTGATACCAATCTATGAGTGAGGGTCCTATTACACTCAAGGGATTAGACATCCATTGTTCGTTTGGTGACGATGTACAATACTGCTGCTGTTGTTCTTGCTTTGATGACTTTACAACTGTTGACATAGATGATACATGGCTAGGACTGTCGTTGTTGTGATTATCAGCAATGGATGATGTCAATGTCGTTGATTGTATTAATGAATCATATGACTGATTTAACTGTGTTGCTTGATTATCATACCATGAATTGAAACTAATCGGTGACAGTGGTCCTGTAGATATTTGATCTGATGTACAGCGTGTATGTACATTACGCAATCGACGTGGTAGATGAGCACGCTTAATACTAGATGTTGGACTAGATTGATGATTCGTATTCATATCGATATTCCCTAATAATACTGTACTTATCGTAGAAGTCTCTTCTTCTACTTCTTCTTCTACTTCTTCTTCTACATTATAATCTTCGCTACTCAATTGTATCGGTGTCAATATGGCTTCCTCGGCTGAATTAAGCAGATTCTCTAATTGTCGACAGACACGCTCGAATATAGCATCATCTGCAGTATTAAATACCGGTTGACTATCCTCTAGCATGCCAATAGGATCATTCGGCTCTTCAGACGGTGTAGATAATGGACATACACTTGAATTATTCGATCTTGACAATGTTACGGCAGTATCACTCTCCATCATCTGACTGGTATCGTTATCACTATGTATCGAATGTCATCGTAGTGTGTACCCATATTGTATCAAAGGACCAATCAAGGAATGAGCAAAGAAAGAAACCAATAAAATAGGCCGAATAAACGGGTGAGCCACGTGCTAATAAGGCGACACACACACACACGCACATTTGCGAGAACTCACCTCTGGTTATTTGTGGCTGCTTCATTATGCGACAAGAGAGACGCGGCCACCGCTACTGGTCTATGCACTGTGGCAGTACTCGTTCGCTTGAACTGCTTCGAATGTGATGATATGCTCAAGGGATAAGTGGGAAGAGTTGAAGCTATTTGCGCCGCTGCCTCCAAGTTGAGCTGGTAAGGTTGACGACCGCTCATTTATCCAGTTGACGTTTCGTTCGTTTCCAAATATGAAAAAGAGAGGCGCTACACTCACCGTCCACCATCCACACGTACAACGCAGCACGAGTAAGTAACAAGAAAGATACTCGTGGTTGGCTTTTGAGTATTGTGATTGTTATAAAAATATTATGATTATTGTGAATTAGCACTTCCAGTCGTTTCCAATTACACAGAACAGTAAGATACTGGACGTGAAAATAAACGTTATAGGAATTATAGTAGAAAAGGGGGCGTGACAACTATTGACGAGTGCATTCATGTAAGAGGATTACGGGGAAGAGATAGTAAATAGAGAAGTACAGTAGCGACTAAGAGACAAAAGAGTGGAATGGGTGCGTGTGTGTGTATTTTGTGTGCATATGCGTATGCGTGTATACATGTGTGTGTATACAGATGAACGTGCAAGGATAGACAGAGGAAGAATAAGGGGCTTCCGCTACAAGGCTGCCAACCTCTTACTACACTTATTATTACAACTATTACAAGTTTAATCGTAAGTACTTGCGGAAGACTATAATAGTTATACCGTAATAAACATGAATAGAATAACGAGTATAAGATACAAGCGAGTAATAATGTTTGAGTAATAAGTGACGGCTACTTTTCCAGTAAACACAAGAAAGCATTGACCATTTCGTGTATGATTTGTTAGTTTGTCTGTGTACATACGTTTACTAATGATTCGGCAATGTCAACTACCGATTGTACACCAACATGCTAATAATACTACTAATAATGTGATCTATCATGATGTTCCTCAAATGCTTAAATGGCAAGAAACATTCGCACGAGATTATATCCGGCTGATATCCACTGACAGGTCATTTGATCATGTCGATATCCATTTGGTCGTCTAATGTGATCATTGCTTTTATTTATTCAGTCGCCGCTTAGAAAGAAAAGAAAGAGGAGCAATAGTTGCAGGGATCACTAACCCTATATAAATTAATGCAAAATCATAGAATTCAACTTGTAATCATAACCACATATAATGAATACACATACATACACACGATTATATCTATTTACTATACAAACTAACTATCAACTAAAGCAATTAGCCTGAGCATAATCGGCATTGCATGATAATCCACTAATGCACGAATACTCATGGTGGTTAATGCTTAATTACTGCCATGTGGCCTTGGCAACAACAACTAGAACAAGCTTGATTTAACGCGTTTTCTTTTGGTAGTATACTACGTGGCATAGCATGCGTGCATTGCTTTTACTATCTACTATCGTTTCCTTTTATTAAAATCACATGGTAATGTGGAAATACACTCACTAACGGTCACATAGTGCTGTCTATCTTTATGGCATTCTATGGTGGCATACTATATT
>JAIXMF010000260.1:0-19989 GCA_025201365.1 Syncephalis plumigaleata | reverse complement strand
ACTATTTGTATTGTATTCATGTATGCATTGTTACTAAACAACATCATATACATCCATTCTAGATTGTTACAGCAATGTCACTGTCTGGCAAATTAAGTTTCAATCCAATTACAGATACATTAATTGATAGGAATGGTAAGCCATTCCATTTAACACCGCCATCAGGTGATGAACTACCACAAGAAGGATTTGCTGCAGGTTAGTAGTCATAGTATTATGTTTATAATGAATCTAACATCTGTATATACATATTATGTATATAGGAAAGGCATCGTACAAGCCACCACCCATTCATGTTGAAGCAGATCCACAACAAGCGGTAGTTATTGATCCACAATCAACACGTCTTCAAGTATTGGCACCATTCTCTGCATGGAATGGTCAAGAGTTACAGATCTACGTGTATTAGTACGTGTACAGGGTAAATGCACTACAGATCATATTAGGTGAGTGATGAATGTTTATTAATACACGTCATTAATCAATGTAATTAATAGTGCGGCAGGACCATGGTTGAAATACAAAGGACACTTGGAGAACATTGCAAATAACACATTAATCGGTGCTGTTAATGCAGATAATGGTAAAGTGAACTCGGCCATACATGCTGTTACAGGAGAGGTAAGTAATTGGATTATAAAGTATCTGCTATACTAATCACTATGTATACATGTAAATAGGAGAATACTATTCCAGATATTGCCAAACAATACAAGAGAGAAGGTATATCATGGCTAGTAGTAGCTGATGTAAGTTATATGACAGTATAGCATTACTATTACTATTTATTAATTACATAATGTCATTATAATAGCATAATTATGGTGAGGGATCAGCGCGTGAACATGCCGCCATGCAACCTCGTTTCCTTGGTGGTCGTCTTATCATTGCTAGATCATTCGCGCGTATACACGAGACTAATTTGAAGAAGCAAGGTATTCTACCATTGACCTTTGTCAATGAAGATGATTATCAATGGTTCACACCGGATACGAGTGTACGCACGGAAGGACTCATCGATCTTGTTAGTAATCCAGACACGGCAGATACACGTAGTGTCACCTTGATTGTTACTACACCGGATGGCAAGGAGCGTAGCATTCCTACCCAGCATACCATGAGTGCTGATCAATTGGAATGGTTCCGACACGGTAGTGCATTGAATAGAATTGCTGCACTTGCTCAGTAATATTCTACTTGTTATACAAATAAATATATAGCACTAGGGAAATCGAGTTTATTCATAGTAAATGTCAATAAAAATTGTCATAGTAGTAATCAGCTGCTATGCCACACGGGAATGAATCTATCTAGGAGAGATCAAAACCAGCCTCGGTATTTATAGCGTACAGTAATTTTCTAATGAATAATAATAAGATGATATTAGTAACAGAAGTGATTAATCAATCAATCAATCGATTCTACTTACTCCTTCATAATTTCATAGGTTTTAAATGGTGGCAACTTTAATAGATTCATACAAGTGGCAGTGGTCGGTAATCGATCTTGATCATTTTCCGCTGGATTAATGGCAAATTTAGGACGTAAATCGGCAAATCCAAGTAATGGTGGACGTGAGCAACTTGTCGCGAATCTTAACAATTTACGACGTTGTTCATCGTCGAAACTATCGACTACTCGCCAGAATCGTTGGATTATCGGATGTTTATCATGATAGTCTCCACCGTATACTGTATTCTGTCGAAGATCTTCAACATCAATAGGTTTATACGCACCACCAATGAGGCCTTGTAACTCGAGCTATGTCATTACAGATAGATTAATCAGTACTGGTATAATGACAATAGCAATGATGCACGCTTACAGTATCGAATAGACGAAGCCATCGTAATTCAATGAGATGCGATAGACCACGAAGGAATGCTCGACTTTGTCGTTCTATCTGCACGTTTAATCGGTAATTAGCCACTAAATAGACGTAATTCAATCGATTGTCACTGTTGACAGGAATGTTGGCACCATTAGGAACAAGTGCACGTTCACGTAGACCATCAGATTCTATAACAAGCATGAATACATAATGAATACGTAATGGATTAGAAATCATCTAGGTAGATTACCTTTATCCATAATTGTGAAATTAAGTGACAAGTCTTCCACATTGCCATCATATCCCTTCAGGAATACTAGACCACGATACAGATCAGGATCTAATGAGGCCAGATCCTCTACTATTCAAATAGTACATTCATTAATACAAGCTATTATCATCGTTGTCATTACTTACAGCTACTAATCTTTCCTAGCCATTTATTAAGGAAGAAACCAGCCATGGTAATGTCTAATAGAATACCATCCCGTATGGCTAGACCAACAATAATACCCAAGAATTCATACTTTTTAAGATTTTGTTCTAGTATATACATATACATATATGTAATTATTAGATAAATAGTTAATGTATATCAAATGAACACTTACCTTGAAGTGCAAATCGATCCACCCTAGGATATAAACGATTATCTGTCGTTAATGAGAATAGATCTTCATTATTGAATGCTTCATTTGATAATCTAATAGTATCATATCAATTAGTAGATGAGCATAATCATACTCAATCATCACATACATAGTAATGAATTCCTTGAATATACCTAATCATTATGAAGTATTAATGAACATTCGTTTCCTTTACTATTATGTTAATAGCTTACCACCACCGAATCCGGATTCTTCCATGCCAAACTGATCAATAAAGCGTACTTGAAAGTTGGAGTATTCACCACGTTCTATGACATACAATTAATACATACATATATATATATATGTATACGTAGTAATACATTGATCACTTACCAGAACTCATAATGTGATTAAATGCATCTTCGAATACGTGACTTCTTCGTATACTAATCTCTCTTGGTACGAGTGTACGAATTAGTGATCGATTACGCTCTATAACATTTAATTAATAATGATCATTCCACTTCATCGTCGTCATCATCTTACCTTCACTACGATAAACAAGCTGTTGTAATAGTTGTACACGATCGGCAAATGGAATGAGAAATGGGATTTGTCGTAGTATAATACTTTGTGCACTTGTATTATGGGGAATATTCTCGATTGCTTCAGTGTCATCCTCCTCTTCATCGTCATACTCTGCATGTTCATTATCCATTAACTCGCTAATATCAAAGTGTTGTATATTCAAATCGATATCATCAAGATACCAATGACCGGTGGGACAAAACTTTCTACGAGAACTATGAAATAAATGTAAGTGTCATGACATCTCTTCAATCTAATTGACATTTCTATTACTTACTCTCGTGCATGAATTTGTTGAATGAGTCTTATGGAGGAAATGCGTAACTGATGTATCGTCTTGTATTGTTGCGGGTCAGCCATTATGGCACGATCATTATAATATCGCCATCCAACTAGGGCAAATGCAACATTCTAACAATTCATGATGAGTAGTGCAATCAACAAGTGAGCATCAAGTGAACCTACTCGTAGAATAGCTGATATGTCAACGACATCTGGTAGTGGTAATGGATTGGCATCACCATAGAATTCGGTATCGGTTAGTGTGACGAGTGAACGACTGTATAACTCGCATAGAATTAATAATGCTGCAACAGCACCTGTATATTGTGATTCTAATTATGGTATGAGTACAAGCAATGTCATTATTGGTAATAATTACCTCGAAACACGCCTACCGAGAATCGATGTGTATGCAGTTCACCGAGTAATGAGGATGAATCCAATAGTTGCCAACATTGTTGTAGTAATGGTATTTCTTGAGTACGTGTTAGTAATACAGCCATTAGATCACCGCGAGCAAACTCCCATTGTTGTAGGGCGTACATGAGTAGAATGAATAGATGCTGTTCGTATACTCGATCATTCATGTCAGTAGCATTAGTAATGGCACGAATATGATGCAGTGTACTAAATGAAGTGGCTGCCTGCTTTTGTTGCTCATTCACTAATGTACCCGATGACTTTCTCGAGATAGATGACAATGGTGTGGAGGGTGGATTATCATCATTAATATACGATGTATCTACATGACAATAATAGAGGTGAGTATTAGTGTTAATGATAAGCATTCATTATCCCATTACCTGTAGTAGTTGATGTAGTAGTAGTTGATGTAGTAGTAGTAGTAGCAAGTTGTAAACACAATGGTATAGCACTGATACATTTAGCAAGTACTTGCATATAAGCAATCTATATCCATTCCAGTTAATGACTACTAATGAGTAGAGTATGATAGTCTACACTATAGTCACTTACCTTATCCGACATTATTAATTGAGGAATTCGTGTTTGACCAAATGTAATAATATTAGTTAGAATAGCCACCGAATTATCTGCTGTAATGATTGATTCATCTTGTAGAAGCAGTTTTAGTAGATGAGAGAATGGAAATGCCACAGAGAATTGACTCAACAAATCCAATGGCAATCGATGAGCAAGTTGTTCAGCAGATAGCAGCACATTGCATGTAACATCAATAATCTTTTCAGATGGCACTGATTGCATAATAAGTACGATACACTTGCTGACTAGTCTAATTGATGGTAAATCCTTTTGTCCTAATGGCTAGATAGATGAAATGCAACATGATTAATATACGTATATGTATGCATGTATGTATATATGTACCTGATTGACTAGATATTGACAAATATCATTGAATACACCGTTAATAGCCAGTGCCGCATTAATGATCTCGCTAAATAAAGAGTAATACATCAGTATTATATATTGAGTATTGCTACACTCATTATTACAGCAAGTACATACCCATCATGTAGATCAAGATGTGCGGTAGCCAATGCTGGTATACCACTTATGTTCAATAAATGTTTCAGCAATTGTAGAAAGACACCATCTTTAGTTGCATCACTATTCGTAATATCTAGTGGGTTAGCAAGTATAATTGCACTTTATAACATACTAATGGCATTTACCTAGAATCAGTTGCCAGTTGGCTTGCCACTAATCTACCCAGTAGTTGACATCGGAAACGCCATATGCAATGTGTCTCGGCTAGTAGCAATGGCACGTAGAGTCGAAGTACACTCGATGCTGCTACATCCGCATTATTATTATTATTATTGCCATTATCATCCTTATCATGTGTACCGTTTAATTCTATAGGTGTCAGCAATATACGGCAGTATTGAATCAATCGAGTCAAATCATGACGTTTCTCGTAAAAGATGAGCAACTGTTCCGTCAAATAGTCTTGCTGCTGGCAAAAGTGCATAGTAGACTGATTGGTGCACGGGTGTGACGAGAGCGCTAGTGTTTGATGCTGCCATGACTGTTCATAATCTTGCAACGTAGATTGCCACTGAAGACGAATCTGCGCTAGACTACTAAGCTGTTGACGTTTCACTCGCCAGCAACGCTATAGAATAGTGTTATTATCACAATATAGGTATGTCTGCGTATATATACATATATCATAATAAAGTAAAAAGACTTACCTGAATCTGTATAGCAGCTTGTTGTCGACGTCGTTCTTCCTCTCGTTGTTGTCGCTGCTGTTGCGCTTGTTGTATTAGTGTTGAGCGATTATCCACCCGATGACTACCACCCAGACGTATATTACGCCGTCGTTTGTAGTCGCCTTCAAAGGAGAACATGACGACGTGTTTGTGGAATGCTACAGGTATGCTGCACACTGACGTATATGCTTTAAGAATATAAAATGTAAAAAAAGGGTGTGTGCTTTATTATGAGGCAACTACTAAATGGAATGATAATTTTATAGCATCATCATCATTATCACATTCATCACTCATTGTGATTATAAATGCGCATTGAGTCAACTTAAGGTCACTCGTTCAATGACGGCAGCAGTGGCACCACCACCACCATTACAAATGCCAGCAACGCCATAGCGACTCTTCTCTTCGAGTAGAATATGACATAGGGTTACTAGAATACGTGCACCTGATGCACCCAATGGATGTCCTAATGCAACGGCGCCGCCATGCTTGTTCACCTTATCCATGGGGATGTCGAGTAGTTTGGCGTTGGCCAATGCTACCACAGCAAATGCTTCATTGACCTCAAAGACGTCAATCTCTTCCTTGCTTAGTCCAGCTTGTTTTAACGCTTTTGGCACGGCGAGCGATGGCGAGGTCGTGAACTTGATGGGTGTTTGACCGGCATCCGCTCCTGCTAGATAGCGGAAGACAGGTGTGTCCGCGGATAGATTAAGACGTTTCAATGCTTCACCGGATACGAGTACAATGGCTGCCGCACCATCAGATAGCGTACTACTATTGGGAGCGGTAACAGTACCATCTGGTTTGAAGGCAGGACGTACTTGACGCAATTTATCAGGATCACACTATCATATCAGTCGTGTAAGCAACATGTTATATGCTAGTCTAGTCTAGTCTAGTCTAGTTGCTTACCTTAGTGGCATCTTCATCTTGATCCACAATCTTTGCTGGACGACCACGACCTTGAGCAACCTCGACTGGCACGATCTCTTGCTTAAATTTACCTTCTGCGATAGCTTTTTGTGCAAGCTGGTAACTACGCAATGCATACTCGTCCTGCTGTTCTCGTGTAAATCCATGATCGGTGGCACATTGTTCGGCAGCAATGCCCATCGCGTAGCCATCGTAAGCATCGCTAAGACCATCGCGCGACAATCCATCCACAATCTCGGTATTGCCGTATTTCACACCAGCACGCATCTTTGGTATGTAATGTGGCACATTGCTCATCGATTCGGTACCTGCTGCTACCACAATCTATACAATTGATTGAGTAAGCATTATGCTATTACATGTGCGGCAATTCTCTATTGCACTTACCTCGGCATGTCCAAGAATAATTGATTGTGCCGCTAGATTAACCGCTGTATAGGATTAAAGATCATTTTAGCCATTATTAGTATTATTGCATGAATAACAACATATAACCAACTATTGCTCTTACCCTTTAGACTACTGGCGCACACTTTGTTAATAGTGATGCATGGTGCTTCAACGGGTATACCTGCACCGATAGCCACTTGTTTGGCTGGATTCTGGCCAAGGTTAGCCGAGAGCACATTACCGAGATAGACCTCTTCAACGTCACTTGGCGAAATGCCTGCCTTGTTTAGTGCGGCTAAACCAAAAAACAACAACAACAACATACGTGTAATGTTAGTCTTGCTTCTCTATGGCATGTTCATATACTACTAAGAAAGAGGGAGGAACTTGCCTTTCACTGCCGTGACACCTAGTTCAATGGCCGAGAGTGACGAGAGTGCGCCGTTAAAGGCACCGATAGCTGTGCGTGCACTGCTTACAATGTAAACCTCTAGAGTGCAATAGGTGTAAGTATGCAGGAATACACGAATGACTATTACCACTTGCTTACCGTTGGTGCGAGCAGACATGATGGATATTGTTACAGAATCAGACTAGTAGCAATAAAGATGAGATAAATAGACAAGTAACAAAGAAAAGAGAAAAGAAACAAGCTGTCGTTGAAAAAGCGTGCGATATTCACATAGCGTGCTATTTTGTATACCGCTATCGCTTACAAATAGATGATAGTGATGGTGGGGAAGGTGGTCTGACGTGTATGGTCTGATGCCACTTGTTTAATCATTGGCTAATATCATTTGATGGATGTCAGCGTCTTCTTTGGCATCTCTTGTTATAATCAAATCAAATCAAAGATAGCACTAGTGTTATGTGTATGTACATTAATCCAAATATACCATTTTATCATTTATCTAGTGCAAACTATTCTATCATGTATATAGTAAACAAGAAGAAGAAACGCATAAGCTATCAATTTCGCTGTTTAGCAGGTGGTGGTGATGGTGGTGACAATACCGTCGATTCAACCGATTGAAGCGGTTGTGTAGGTCGTGGCTCAGTAATATTCTGCTCTTGTAGTCGTACGCTTATTTCATCCAGTTCAATTACCGGGACTGTCCCAGCTGTTCGAGAGGCATTCTCCCGATTCATACTGTAGACCGCGACCGGACGATGGCACCAGTGTACGCAGCAGCAATGAGGCATGAAGCTTCTTAGGCATAGTCCCATTGAACTTTAAGCTGTAATCCAGTAATCAAATCCAAATCAACAATTGTAATGGTCAACTAAGAGGAAGACACTACTACGATAGAATGAGAATAGTTTACCGGTGAAGGGATTGAATAGCAACACACGTACATGTATTTATTGCAGAACGATGTCAATATCGTCTATGATGACGGTATGATTAATGGTGTCACCGTGCATTGAATGGAACAGAATGATGATGGTGATGATGTAATGTTGCATATCAATCAGATTGACACTAGTGCCAACAGCATTGTTTGTATGTTAAATGACTCTATTATGTTTGCACAGCTTGTTTTATTAGTAAACTAAATTTATATTTCCCATATTGACTGTCTAAATAGCTAAAGAAAAATGACACCATTGACCTTGAAATACGCACGCGTATATATCTCATCTGGTACAATGGGCGACATTCTCCTGTTCTCTCCTGACAGTTACCCAATCATGAATTAGGCGATGGTGACTTGAAATTATTCATGCGACGCAATGGACGTTGACTTGGCCTTACGCCCGGGTAATCCATCGGGTTTAATGGCGGATACACGCTTGTCGCTAACTGTACCGTAGATTGCTTGTATGTCTCTTCAGTTTGTATGAGTAATCTATTGTCGAACAAACAAACCTGTCTATTGGATGTGTAGTTCAAGGACATTGTCTTATTGACAGGCGATGTAATGTCAATAGTATCATCATCGCTGCTATTGCTGCTACTACTGCTACCACTACTACTATAAGCAATATCAATGATAGTAGCACTAGTAGATTCACTCTGTCCGGTTGTAGGCAACGACATCATGAAGATAGGCCGATGATTAAAGGGAAAGATGCTACGGGACAAGTTCGATGGTGGCATCAATAGGCCTCGCTATTTATCATTTTCCTTTGCTTATAGACTTTACAATGCTATTCATTGAATCAAGGGAAAAGCAGGCCTATAGAGCCTATCATCGTATAGCATAATAGATGAGCATAGACGAAAGAATACAGACAAATAACAGATTATTTTGATAGATAGATGTTTATTAATTTATTTACTATGGTACATGACAAGATCAACAATGGCTGACTTACCTTTACGTAGTTTGATAATAATAGTAGTGGTAGTGGTAGTATTGTTATTATAAATTACCTTTTGTACAATTGCATTGATGTCTAGTTATTGTTCGGGTAGTAATATACAAATACCTGTATATCTCTAATCGATGCTACTTGTAACCTTAGTCATTTCTCTTTGACAATATACTAGTAATAAATAACGCCATCATCTAGTATGGCCTATTGTTCGTTTGACATTGACTTTTTGGTATTTGACGTTCTTTCACCCGAGATTAAAAAGTTCTATTTCCACTAGCACACACAATTAACGTGCAGGTGGATATAACAATCCTAAGCAAAAGAAGTAGAAGGTAACACATAAACAAGGAAAAAGTACTAATCAGGTAAAGGAGGAGAAGGGGAAGGAGAATGATGGAAGGGGAGAATAAGAATAGTGAGAATGAATGGAATAACAACAATAAGAAAGATAGCGTCAATGTGGTGAATCACGTTGACGATACCTAGTTAGACAATAGTTTGTCTATCTAGAGATGACGACAATCAAGTAATGCTGACGATATACTTGTTAAATAATCAGAGTAATAGTATGATGATATATGAGATAGAGCAGTAGTAGTAGTAGTGGAGTGTAGCTACTACAAGCTAAAGGAAGGGAGAAAAGACAAAAGTTTACACGGCGACATCAACTTGCTAAATAAAAAAAACAACCATGATCTCTACTAAATAGTAACGAGATATGGCTTGTTCCTATTTGACATCTGGTTCCTCTATAATGAATAATGGATTAGTCAGAATTCCCTAGTGTATGAATGTCGTGTATGACAGACATGACAACCGCTGGTCACTTACCAAAACGAGAGAGCCGCTTGAATAGTTCACGTTCTACTGAATCCGACGATACCTGATCCAGCTGGCGGAAGTGTTTCTTACTACGCCATGTGTCGAGGCTGAAAATACCCTTCTTATCGCCCTTACGACGACCTCGACGGCCCGGCCGATCCGGATCATTTAGTGTAAAGGAGAAGACGAGTGGTAAGCCGCGAGGCATGTCGCTCTCTTCGCTATCTGTGCTGAAACGGCCACATCCCACGTTGTTGCCGGTCTTATATCGACGAAATGATGTTAACTTAGCGGGTATGGTAACGACATTCTTTAACTTGTGTGCCTTCCATCCTGCTGAAGTGGAGCGATTAGCTCGTTCAACCGGATGATCACCATGAGGAAGAGAATCGTTACTATCGCTGGTGGAGCCCGATATATCGGCACAATTGGCACCGCCAGGAATGATTCGTTGCATCAAACGACGAGCTCGGTTCATGATGTGGTTGTTAGTGGTGGTGGTGTGAAGGATAAAAAGGCTGAGATAGCAGGGATAATGAAGGTCACAACAAGAGGTAAAAGAACGTTCGACGCTGACAAAGGGAGAAAAGAAGTTCTTGCCGTGCAACACTCGAGGCAATATGCCGATATGCCGACTGGTTGTTCGCAGAGAACACAACGAAAATCAACCGGGAACTTTGCAGTAGTGTAACCAGTCTAGCTCGTGAAAGCCGCGTGTAGATACAATAACACTACTACAAGTAGAGAAAGAAAGAGAAAGCGTATATGTAAGTATTGCAAGCTGTTTATAGCGGCAATAACAGACTAATATCAAAGTATTGGACAAGTACCGGCATGCCAATTGAAAAGAAAGTGACGACAAAGAATGCGTCAATAAGATAAAATAAAAAACGATGCTGATAAACACACAATCAATAGAGTAGAACAATTGGTGCAATGAATAAACGAATACTTAAAGAAACGTCAAGAAGTAGAAGAAGGAGTAGACGAGTTACGATTACAAGAGCCGAACCTCGTTTATCAATGAAAAAATAAAAACAGACAGCGAGAGTGAAAGAGAAAGAGAAGTAAAAAAAGCGAAATGACATGCGAGTGACTACCAAATCAAGCGGCGGTAGAATTATCGTCATATTTATGCACTTTTTCGGTGATACGCCATGGAGATTCAAGACATAGACCCTCATTTCCGGTTATCAACCATGCTGATAGGACAGACACTGCAAGTCCGTCTGGTCACGCGGCAATGCGACCATACAGTATTACCACCGAGAACATCCATAGAGTCTAGACAAGGATGCGTATAGTATGAAGAAGAAGAAAGAGAAGCCACGCCATCAGTCACCAATCGTTAGCGTGTATGTATGGCCGTGAACAAATAGCGAGCATAGATATTGACACGCACGCACGCACAGAGGATTGCATAGACGTGTGCGTACATGCGCGTATATTGTGAGTATGTGAGTATGTGAGTATGTGGTAGAGTAGTCTATAAATATCTACACCCGTAATTATCATCAGGTATATTCATGGTTACAATGTGGTGGACACGGTTGCTCGGTTCACATGCAATAACCACACGGTTAGACATTGATCTTGTTCTCAATACTTTACTACTGCTACTGCTGCTGCTACTGCTGCTGCTGTCTACATGGATGTCGTGGTTGATATAGGCCCACACTTGTGATTCTTCTTAGAATGTCAGGTTCAAGGAAACTATTGCTACAGCTATCAAATAGCTTAGGACTAGTCAGAAAGGCAAACCTGTAAAATATTCCTTTGTGTATGGTGTGCGCGTTAGTAAGTTCTGCTTACTCATTCATTCTAAAAAGGGTTATACGGATTTTGAAATCACTTGTATGTCATTGGCCACACATGCAATAGATGACTATGTTGGGATTTAAATAAGAGGAGGGAAAAAACACCGACTATTTGATATTTTATATAAATAAATGGATCCATATTTTATGTGTATGTTTATGTGCACACGTTGCTTCATGCTAACGAGTGATCTTGGCATAGTCACATTATTTCATGATATGCACGAGGATGATAGTGTGCATTCAACATGTGTACAACAACAACAACACAATAACATCACAACAACATTGGCCTAATTATTTGTTTGTTTGTTTTACTCAATGGCTTTATAGATATATAGTAGTACTAGACATGTCTTCCATCAAGGCAGAGACATGTAAAGTTGTATACAAGGCCCGTATCCTGTATATATGTATATATATGTATGTGTGTATACGATAGAAAGAGAGAGAGAGAGAAGGACATATATATATACATAGGATAATCGGAAACACAAAGAGAATGCGCACTGAATGACCACAGGTAGACATATAATATAATAAAGGGTAGGTCATCAGTGAGAGAAAGGGAGAGGGAGATCAATTATACGAGCAATAATTAATCCAGCTTGATGGTCAGAAAGAAGACAGTTTAAACATAACGACCTATAATTAATAGCACATTATTATTATTATTAGTATTATTGTATTGATTCCTCTTCATTTATATAGAAAATACTTACGACGATAGTCTTCACGTAGGCGTTTGGCAAAGTCAAATGGTTCACGGCCAGGTAATTTTGACGATGCCGATAGATTGGATAAGTTGAGCTGTGCAACACGAGCATTTCGCTTCTTGGATGGTACAACCAACGATAATCCAGTATTGTTTTTGTTTTTGTTGTTGATGTTGTTGCTGCCGTCTTGGTTGTTATTGGGCGAGGGTGGTGTATTCTCATCATTATTGATCTCATTCGACAATGATGAAGGGGTGGCAGTGGTGGTGGTAGGGCGTTCAATGCGATTAGCAAATCGCTGCCGTGCCCAACCAGGAGATGCAGGAGTCAGTCGATGTTCTGCACCATCACCAATACCAATTTCTTGCTTGGCAGCTTCTAAGTTAAGGGCAAATGGGCGCTTGCCTTTGAATTTGCTTTTACGCTCCACGGGTAGATTGAGCTTGGATGATGTGGTACTACTGCAAGAGCTAAGCATCGTTGTAGCAGTGGTGGTAGCAATAGTAGTAGAAGTAGAGGGAGAAGACATGGATGTCTGGCTAGAGGTACCAACGACGACAGACATGTTTGTTATTGTATTGTCGATCAAAGCCACGTGAATCAATCAATGAATTTATATAATTGATCAAGTGTAAAACAATGTTTGTAGTCGTTTCTTTGTTTCAAACAAACAAACAATTATAACAATCACACAATCGTGTAGATGCGCTAAGATGATATGAATGAAGCTCGTAAAGTTCAAACGGGTAATAAATTCGTTAATGGATGATGAATCGTCGAATGAAGTTCTCAGGTAGCAGTAATAGCAATAGCAATAGTAACTATATCCCGATTACTATTTGTTGATATATAATCGATAGCTATGAAAGTGTTGGTGCTTATATGAGTGTGCTTTGAGTGTGAGTGAGTGAGTAGGATGAAGAATAGAATGGAGAAGAGTGGAGAGGAAAGAGAGAACGAGGGCGTAGAGCAAAACGTGCGAGATATGCGAATGCTAATAAATGTGTCGTCGATGCTATGTTATGAAATCAATCACTGCAAAAACCCAAGTGCCAGACTTGATATAATATATATATATAAATGATAAATGCGAATGAATAAATGATATAGAATGAACCTAGGAATACGACAACACACAAACTAACACACAAACTAACACACAGAGAGGTCGATAAACGTTCACTCAAACGATAATGCGACAAGAATAAAAATAATCAAATCGATAAAGAGAAAGGAAGTGAGAGAGAGAGAGAGGAATATGAAGGAGGGCGAAGAGTGGCGTATTTAGGCAATTATAGATGCACCACCACGCCTACACAAACCGTGAATGGTCTTACACAGTTGTACACACACACAACACAAACACAAAAATGGCCGCCGACAAATAAAGGCGGAATGCGGAGTAAGCACAAAAAAGCAAGAGCAGTCAATGAAATGCCACTCTTGACTATTTAGACACACGTCCACAGAAAGGTGAAACAATCCACTAAACACGCAGAACCAGTTGTCCTGCAATCAAGCGTTTAAACGAAACAAAGGATGCCGTCCTACCACTACTATAATAAGCAATGACCAGAAAAAGAACCGGAATAGATGCAATGCAAAATGAGTATTAGTATTATAATGGTGTTGTAGTAATAATAAGAAGAAAGAGTGGTAATAGCAGCAGCAGCAGTAGTAGTAGTAGTAGATAGAAGCAAGAGAAGCAAAAAAGAAGAATGAGATAATACGAGGATGATGAGGATGATGCGATTAACAGATAATGTCCACCAGTGACAATCCCTGCAGTATTGAATGAAGGAGGTGAATAGCAATAGTTAACAATAGCAATAATAGTACTAGTACTCGTAGTAGCTGTAGCTGTAATAACAATGCTAAGCGATAGAGAATGGATGAATAAATGAATAAACGTAGAGGAAGCAAAGGATAAGAAAAACAATTCGTCTTACGAGCACCATTGCATCGCTTCATTTGTAGTTTTCCTACTCCTTGGCTGTCGAGGTCAGAACAGGTATGCGCCCCTGATACTCACGCACCACATACATACATACATACGTATGTACATGCCATACATTTAGCACATGTTGTGTAGCACACGTACATACACAAGTACCTATTCATAGTACAGGACGTATCATCGCATGACTCGTACGACAACATCATGATAATTATAATGATACATTGAAGCAGACACGTACACACGTACACACGTACACGCATCTTCGTCTTCATTTCATATCATTCCTTTATTAGATAGGTGTCATCAGTATCAAACGTGTCATTTGTTGTTTCAAATGAACAAGTGGTAAATGATAAAAAAGCAGCAGCTAGAAAATAGGAAAAAAAAGGACGAAAATCTTGACACGACGTTTCATCCAAAGGAGGAAGACGCAAACAACAAATAGAGAGATAGAGCAAGAGAGCAAGAGCAAGCAATCATTGTTGCAGGATAGAAAACAATACATCCGTTTATTTTAAGCAATTTCAGTGGGATCCCAACAGAATCGCTCGTTTACTTCCGATTCACTTAGTGCATCCATAGCCTTCATGGTCTAATAAGTGAGCGAGAGTGAGTGACACGTTATTGATAGTTCTACTGATGCTACTAGACTGAATGAAATCTCATAATTGCTTACCTCGTCACTTAATGGCTCATCGAATAGACCAGTAATGTTCTCGATGATACGCTCGGGTGTGGCACTCTTCGGTATGACCACGTACTGGTGTTGAACTGCCCAGCGTAGAAGCACTTGTGCTGCAGTAATGGCGCCATTTGAATTGGCCACTGCTTGTGTTACTGGTGCAAGTGTACGTCTACCATCGAGGAATGCACCCTCGCCGAGACTAGAGTATGCTTCAATTTGTATTTGGTGTTTGCGACAAAAAGCGGCAAGTGCTTTATCCGGCCACAACGGATGTAACTCGGTTTGAAGTACACTCGGTGTAATGGTTGCCGTAGCAAGTAACGATATTAGATGACGCACCGTATAATTACTAACACCAATGGCACGTATTTTGCCTTCGGCATATAACTTCTCCATGGCTCGGTAGCTCCCCTCACGATTCTTGGCATTACGTGGATCGTCGTGTTTGAGCTTTTGCGTTCTAGTTTCATATTAGCCGAACGTCTATGACGATATTTTTATATACCATCATTACGAAAATGATCAAGTATTAATGCACCTACCCGGGCCAATGAATCAAATAGAGGTCAATGTAGTCGACGTTCAATTTGCGACAGGATGTTTCAAATGCTACATGTACGTATATTACACCGTAATCAATGTCGTCATTCGATGGTCATCGAGGAGAGTAAAGGTGATGACTCCGTAAAATTGGCCAACTTACCGGCTAAACATGCTTCGTAGCCTTGGTCGCGCGGTGCTATTAAAATGCAATAGCATCAGTCGTGATAGCAAACGAATTAATAAACGAGCTAATAATGACATTCATTACTTGCCTAGTTTCGATGTAATAAAGACATCACTTCGTTGTAGCTCATTAAATGTATCGGTATCATCGAATACACGCTGTAATACGCGTCCTATTGCTTCTTCATTTCGATACACGGAAGCCGTATCTATTGCAGAACGTGTTCCATTATAGTTGATATTGCCACTTTTATTGCTCTACCTACCAATCATACGGTAGCCTGCTTGTAATGCTGAACGAATAGCAGTTTCAAGAGCTGATTCATCTCGCATTCTATAAGTGCCCACTAAAGGCGCGATAATACAACAATACTGTAAGCAGAGTATTACCTAATAGTTGCAAGTATACCACACGTACACGCACGCACTTACATCCAATAGCTGGTATTTCCACACCATTATTAAGTGTATAATAGCGAGTAGTAGTCATAGTTAGGAGTAGTGGAAAAAGAAGGCTTAACAATTAGTAGACTCTACCAAGGAATCAAGAAGAAACAGTAATAATAACAACAATATTAAAAACACTCTCAACCATATTCCTTTGCTTATTCTAACTTGCTTGTTGTGTATACTTTATTGCATTCCTTTATCATATATTATCATTGCGTCTATGCCTGATCGAATCGATACAGATGGAATGGTTGAAAGCAGCTCTGCCATTCCTATTAGTAGTAGCTCGCATATGAGTAGTGCTAGTCATACTAATAACAATAACAATAACAATAATGACTTAGCGAGTGATTATGACGATTACTTCCACGACACTAATGTATTCAAGCAGTCGCTTAGTATACCAGTGAGTAGGTCCTGTTGTAGTATGTCAATGGCACCGTCATCGCGTGACGTCGCCCTAGCCTCGTAAGTATAAACGATATGTATTTATATAGTTGAGAGTGGAGGAACAAACGAACTAGTCTCGCTTCTGCCTTTCTATTAGACGATATGGCTTGCATATTATTGACTTGACCGTACCTTTTGAGCCCGCTTGCTATCTACGCTACGAGACATCCTGGGACCCGGTGGAGGTGCGTTGGAGTCCACATAGAGCACGCGAGAACTGGGTAGCTACCACGGTAACGTATTATACAGTTATTACTATCGTTATTAGTGTTACAATTAGATTGTTAATCTATTTTGCTATTTCGTTATAGTCTAATCAACGCGTACTAGTATGGAATGTACAGGCATCACCTAATCAGCCCATTGATGTGATCATTCCCGGGCATAAGCGTGCTATATCTGACCTGCATTGGTCGCCTTATCAAACGAATATGATTGCCACCGGTGCACTCGATACCGATATACATTTATGGGATTTACGTACACCGAATAGACCGGTGGTATCACTTTGTGCTTGGACAGGTAAGCGGATAACGAATAAAGGAATGAATAAGCATATGTAGATGAATGCTCAATACTCATCTTTATTATATAATGTGATGTGATGTAATGATTAGCGGGTGCGGCTCGTGTGCAATACAATCGAAAGAATGAGTTTGTCATTGCATCGGCTCATGCTGATACGGTCAAGATATGGGACACACGCGTAAGTGATGATGATCAACTAGTAATCGAATAGTCAATGGCAGTATTAAAGCGTATATATAAATATATCTATAATAGAAAGGTACAGCACCGACTACGGAGATTGCAGCTCACGATGGCAAAATAAACTACGTCGACTGGAGTATTGAAGAGGAGAACGAGCTATTAACCTGTGGACAAGATCGTAAATTGAAGGTATGTGCGCCATCATGGAATGTAGTATATACGATCATTTAATCAATACTATTGTTCAATTAGATCTGGAATGTACAACAACCAAAGGAATGCAGCAATACCATAACTACAAATGCACCTGTTCGACTTGCCCGATATACAGTAAGTTGCATAAATATGCTTTGATGTTTATACTTACACGATATCAGCCATTTGGTCCGGCTATTTTATCATCAGCACAACGACTAGATCCTACCCTACGGTTATGGTCTTGTGATTCAAGTCGACAGGATCAGTTGATTCACACATTTACAGGCTCGACCGAACCATTTCGTAAATTCGGTTGGAGAATACAGAATGATTTGGGTATGTAATCGGCTAATGGATACTGCTATTACAAATACTAATTTATTTATATATAATAGATGATGAATTCCAACTGGTGGCATTATCGCTTGATGGTAATTTACGATTATACCATGTTAATAACAAGATTACAGCGGTAAATATCATTATTGTCCTATTATTTATTTATTTATTTACTCGAATGATAGATGTGCGGTAAACAAGGCAAATCAGCTACAGCCAAGCAGCGACCCACGCATAGTTTAAAGCAACCGATTTCCGCTATCATGAGCTATCGTGGATCGATGAATGTCCCTCCTATTCCAGTGGAGGATGCTACCATCTCCTACTATCCGACGACATCCATGCAATCCTACTCGGCTGGACATAGTACATCGGGTAGTTGTACACCGGTTACGGGATTCTTTCCCGGACAGACACCACTGGGTACATCTTATGGCAAATCAGCTCATCTACCGCAAGATATGCTATCGACAGCGAGTCAGAATAATTACAATAGTAATAGCAACGCGTTGAATAACTTTAACTATGGTACACCGCCCGACTATAAGATTCAAACGAATGTGTCGGCCATATTCAAGGCATCGCCTCAGAATACCGCACGCTTATCGTCTCAGCTATTTATGAATAGTCCACTGTTGCCTAAAGGCAATTCGGCATCTAATCAAGGCATACCAGCATCAACATCGTCTACGATTAATGCGAGTGCACATCTAGCCAGCGACACGTCGGATTGGTCACTGCCCGAGGAGATTGCCATGGTTAAACGAAAGTATCCTCAAGTGCAATTTGATAAGGTAGCTATATATATATATATATACATCTAGAGAGAATCAATAATGCTAATAATGCTACTTGTCTAGTTTGATCCATTATCACGTACATTTAGTCTATCATTAGATGGACCATGGTCTAATACAGATATGGCATTTGTACACGTATCGCTTAGCTTCCCGTTAAGTTATCCACGCGTTGCACCCGACATATCAGTTCATCGTAGTGCGGCAATTCCTATGGCGTATCGTTCGCAGATGATTCAAGGATTGACGAGGATTGTAACACGTCATGTTGAATTGCAACAGCCGTGTATTAATAGTATTATCACATTCCTACTGGGCGATCATGTTAGAATGTCGGCTCAGGATGGTGTTGACACCGAGGGTGACATGCTACTGCTAGACACGCACGCACCGCATAATCGCCTATTATCGGGTCAGGATCGATCTCGTGTGCCGTATCCGCGCTTATGTGGCGCTGTCTTTGGTAGTAATGGCAAGTTATACCTCTCTTTCCATTGGAATGCAATGTACTCTTACTAATGTACAATCAATAACAGGTCGATTGGCGATATTCTTTTCGAAAAAGACCCCGCTCACGCCGAATCTACGACGTCCATCAAGGATCGATGCGCTATTCGCGTTTCCTCGTCGTGGTAATCGATCGGAAACGAATCTACACGATATGCTCAGCTCGATTGGTCTACCTCATGGATGGCCACGATCGTATGATCGATACGAGCATGGATCTAAAACGGGTAATCGACGTGATTCAGCGCGTCTACGCGGTGCAATCTCGTATGATGAAGATGCAGACGAAGTCTCCTCGAGGGATAGCACATCACGATCGGATAAGGTGAGTGGTAAAGGAGTGAAGATAAGCAGAGTAGTAATTACTAATGAATCCATTAGAGTAATTGTCATGCCGTAAGTCTATTTAATGTATCTGATCAACTGCCGACAAGTCGATTACTCGCTTCTAAATACAAGTAAGTAGTGCTATCTAATGACATATCACAACTAATCTCGATTTAACTAATGCAGATTATCGGGAGATCATCCGGCTGAGGTAGCCATGGAGAACGCCGAAGTAGCTCGTCTACTAGCCGTAATGATTTATGTCATATGTGGACATTAGCATCATTGATACTGGAGGATGCGTTGAGAGCAGATGAGACTAAATCACCGCGACGACTTCG
>JAIXMF010000026.1:0-108144 GCA_025201365.1 Syncephalis plumigaleata | reverse complement strand
TCACGAGAATCATACCAAACTCGATATTCGCTATAAAGAGTACTACACTAATCATATTCTTTATGATTTGTATTCCTTGCAGACTAGGTGGTAAGCATGCTTTAATAACTGTACGAGTGCATACGCATACTAACTATCGTTCCATACATTCATGATAGCGGACTCGTCGCGTTTAATCGAGTGTTACGAGTATAAGCGAAAGAGACTTGAACCAATGCATCCTCGTAAGAAAACGCTGTCACCCGACGAGCAGTACCCTCCTGTAGGCGATCCAATGTAATATCTACACTAATGAATGAATGATGAATGTCCAATACTAATAGCAGCCAATTGTTTAGGTGTTATTCTAGCTTCTTGGATTATTACGACGATAAAGTAAAAAAGCTTGGTTTCGATGCCACTTTACAGCAATATCTTCCGATAGCATTCACTGGACTACTAGGTGCCGTTGGACATCCGGCTATTCATCTGGGATATGCGATACGTTACCGTGATGATGCTGTCTTAGCGGAAGCATTGGCATTTGCTAGTTGTGCCGACGTGTCTTTGGTATCATACGCCGATACGCTTTACCTCGACTACGATACGACATTGACTAGGCCTGCAACATATTTCCAGGAAGTGCTTGAGCGTGTGCGTCAAGATAATCGACTCGATAGCTTCGACTGGATTGATGAGCAGATTCTTGTACTATTTAATCCATTACTCGATAATTATTCGTCTATTATTCAAGAATATTATCATGCAGTAACTATCACGGAAGGTGAATATGCCACATACACTTCTTAATACGTATACATTGCTAATGGAACATTCTTATTAGATAATGTTGATGTAAAATTACTAGAACTTAGACATCTTGCCGTAGACTTGTATATCGGTAGTGCTTGTAATCAACTTTTCGATTTCTTCATCCTGCATATTATCACCATTAGCAATGCGGTGGATCTATTCTATCCACGCATGACAATGCCATTAAGATTACGTATGGTGCGTGCACTATGGCTATTCGTGTTAGCTATCTACATCTGCCAGGGTAGGCCCACATTTGATCAATCCAGTGCACTCGAGCCATTTACGGATGCCAACCTCTATTCGTGGTCGAATATCACACAAATGGCAATAGCCCATTTAGATGAGCATGTTCCAAAGTTTGTCGAGGTAATGCGTCGTTATGAGACAGAGTTTGGTGCATGTAACGGTAAATGGCGTTCTACAGCAGCAGCTACGGTGATACTTGTCACAGAAGAGAACAAGTGGTGCTATATCGGTATGGGGAAGGAAGCATTGTAAAAATAGACTAGTTGTAATAAATGATGAAAATATGGTATTAAAATCGTAATCGTAATCATTAGTTTGTTAGTTATGACTTTTTATTTATATAAATTCGTTAAACAAGTTTATTTGCTAATTAACGCTCAGAGCTTTTAGTTTTGGGAAAATAAGATATGCATTGTTCGTGGTAATGGTGGCCACCTCAGATACCGTCATGCCTTTCAACTCGGCAATCCGTTGGCATACCCATTGCACTTGGATTGGTGTACTACGCTCACCGCGTACCATGCCAAGTGCCGGTGTATCCGATTCTAATACCAATCGATCAATTGGTACCTGTTGTACTAGACGCTCGAGCATCGGATCACGGGCGAGAGATGGAGCCACGGAGAAGTACACACCCAGTGCCAATCCCTCTCTAATATACTTTGGTCGTCCGTCGAATGCGTGCAAAAGTACTTTGGGCATTTGTTCCTTCGCATCATCGTCGTTGGCAGCGATGTAGCCTACCTCGCGAAGCACCTCGAGAACATGACGACCCGCTTGGCGCGAATGAACATTTACCGGTAGGTTCAATCGTTGTGCCAGCTCAAGCTGCTCCCTAAACACAACGCGTTGTTCCTCACGCGCTGTCTCCGCACCCTCTGGATGTGTAGCCAGAATGTGAGGCGAGAAGTCAAGACCAATCTCTCCGATGCCCACGACCCTAGCTGAACTGTTTGCATAAGCTTCTAGATGATCGCGTGACGCAACCCAGTCGGCAACACGTATACTCGCACATGTGTTTGTATCCGTTAAGCGTTGCATTGGATGTAGACCCACACAAAGTGCTATACGATGTGCGAGTGATGCCATGGACGGCAAGGCCAACCAAGTGTCCAGCGCGCGAATATCATCGTAGCACTCGGTGACCACCACGCATACTGGCATCGTCTGGGTGGTGGCAACACCAAAGCCCGATGCTAACTCATCTAACGTGCAGTAGGGAGGATACAGATGGGCATGGCAGTCAATAAGCGACGACATGAAAGCAACGATAAGCTACTAATCCGTATTTTACACCTTTATTATTGGATAAACTACGAGTCGGATCATATAGTAACGATGGTTATCGTATTAAAGTAGCTGACTGACTAACTACAAAAAAGGAATAGCAACAAAAAGGTGAAAGCAGCACGTAGTAACCGATACTGATCAATTTTTTATCTATTTTATTTATGCATCCAATAACATAGCGACTAGAGTGCATTATCGTATCTATCCTAATAAAAAAGTATGGCATCCATGTAGACTCACACGTAATCCCAATTGTATAGATGTTACTGTTACTGTTGCTGATATTGATACTGATAACCATGGATGAGTGCTCGGCATTTTCCTGCAACTAGGTGGTACAATCCTGTGCACACTCAACAATCGCCAACTTGCCACGGCCATAAGCCGACCTATTAATGAATCATTATGCTATCTCTGCCTCATCATCTACACGTTGTACTCGTCTAATATTCACAACATGCTAAACATCACTTTGGTACAAGTCTGAATCATGGTAAAACTGTTCACCATTGTACAATCACACATTGCTGCATACTGCAAGCATCATTCGTTAATCAAAGGCGTTGGGATGTTAATCCTTTTAATGATTGCATACGAGGTCATTCTTGTTCATTATTAATCATGATTGTTTTATTCTATAGTGAATAATATGGTTGTTGTTGTTGATGGTACGAATAATGATAGGGAACACCTTGTCTATATGGAGTCGACACTTTACTTCACTATGCCCGGCCAATAATGCCAAGATTCTTTCATGTACACACGCAAACACGCAAACACACAATGCACACTCCATTGACGTTTAACTGGTCGATGATCATTCCTTTGACCGAGGTAATTTCTCTCGTTATTTTTACCTATTCTTGTTCTACTTGTTCTCTTGCTATTCTTCCTAGCTGATTGTGGTAATCGACGTAGACAGCTCATCCAGCACGTGGTGTACTTGTGTGTCCATATCATTCTTGTTACTGCTGACTATTTAAGCGAGACAGTCCTAATTCGTGCTACACGTCGTGTATTTCTCTCATTTCCTCCTCTATCTTCCTCCTTTCTGTCTCTCTATCTTTCTCACTCTGTTTGATTCCTTTAATATTGTTCTACGTGTCTAGTTGGTTCACCATATATATATATATATATATATACTGCTCTATTGGCTGTAGTGATCGTATCTTGTCTATAGTATTTTTCTTCCTTACTCATTTTTCTATTACTGCTTACTTATTGCTTATTACTACACTACTGCACCATATCAATCCTGCACTGCACTGCACACGTTATCTCTACCTTTACTGGTGACTATTGACCGTGTTATTTATCCATCTATATCCACGTTCAATAACTGTCAAGTAAGTACAGTTTAATGATTTGAAATGCCACTCTAGTCTATTCCCAAACATTAGCGTCTATAATTAGCATCCTACCATTATAGTAGTCTATTTAAGCGGAGTCCTTATATTCAATCGATTGATGCGTGTACGTGTATACATTGCTCCTTTGTACACCATTATTGTTATCATTTCAGTAGATCCATTATGGCTGATCAACATACTATACTAGTCAACTACGGATACTGATAATAGTAGCGAATGGCATGGAATTCACCTTTGCTTCAACGCGTAGTGATAACACTAATGATACTCCATTGATATGATCCATGTCAATATATATATCGATGGTTCTCAGATCTACATATAATGTATGAATGTACATAGATATGAATGCACATATGAATGTACAAGTAGATAGATGGGTGAGCGTGTGGACATCCTACTTATTTAGTAGATAACAGCACGTTATTTCCGGTTACAATAGTACTTGTTTACACTTTGGTGTTCTATTCACATTGACATCGTCTATTTCGTGTACACCTGATACATATCTTGTCTACTCATGACGCCACTATTATCATTTGACCATACGTCGCGCATCTCTGATCCATCCAATAACTTGTGGCCACACCGCATCATCTTTAAAACACATCGATATACCCATACATACACACATGTACATATACACACATATGCGTGTGCACCCCTCTCACTCGCTCATTCTACTGTCAACGGGTGGCTCTTCGTATTAGGATTGTGTTCGTGTTTCGTATTACGACTTGAATCGTTGGCATTCTTGTTACAACACACAGTAAATACACGCCCTTGATTGACTAATCAATTTACGAAGCAGCATTGTAAGCACTATAACCACTAGGAATGAATCTGCTTCCTAGTTGATATTACACACATCAAGTGCGCTATTCTATTGAGCTTATTTCTTCTTCCTTCTTCTTGGAACTGTTCTATCTACTTAATCTTGAGTATTATCGGGTCTATCTGGTTGATGTTTTTCATTTTCCAAGTTTGTAATTCGCTCTTCACGTGTCATCCATTGCGGGGAGAAAGGTCCACATTAACTGTTCTCTCTGGCTTTTTTTCGCCTCGGCCTGTCAACTCCCCTTTATCCTATTTTTTAATCCATAGCACGCGCGTGTCTCCCCTTTTGCCAGCGACTCTTGTTCATCAAAATTACTGTTATATTCGATATAACACACTAGTACATTTATCCACCCACATTCACACAAACACCATTCACCACACATCCACTCTTCTTTCCTCTATCCTCCTCCTCCTCCTATCCTTCTTTATTTCTCTTTCATTGATACTTTATTGCGCAGCTATTGTTACTACTACGACACGGTAGTAACTAGCTATCAACCACGTCAACTACCGTATAGCTTTTATTTATTCTTAGTGAAACGTTGTTGTTGTTATTCTTATTCTTATTGCTGTTGCTGTGTTGTTGTTGTTGTTGCTGTTGTTACCACTATTGTTATTGTAGTTGTCGTAGTTGCCGTTGCGTTGCTGTTGCTGTTACCATTGCCGCGATCCTACAAACTCTAGAAATAGAGCAGTTTTCGTGTTCTTGTACTGCTTCTTCTTTTGGAATTCTATTATAAACCTATTGATTATTTGAATTGCTTTATTGGATTCCTTCCTTCTATACTCCTTTTTCTACGCGAATAGCTATTAGCTATTTCACTCTTACCGCATCTATTTGACCAACTTTCTACTTAAAGACTCTATTCGTCAACGCTTGAAATATTCTGCTGTTTACAACACTGCAACGAATCAGATTATTGACCTTTCCGCGTATAGGTATGGAGATTGTTCAGCTCTTGGCCGACGTTGTCTATTTTACCGGATTTATTTTTCATGCCAGTAAGTAATCATGTAATAGCTGCATACATAGCTGGGGGAAAGGAGGGGGGGTTCCATAGATGCGATGGCATACATGTTATGTCGCTTGTGCTAGTAGAGCGATAGTAGAACGATAATAGTGGTAGTGTTATGTGGGTATATGCATACCGACCACACTCGTTCGAGGAGAGTGAAAGACGATACCATAACAAAGGGGTTATAAAATGTCAAGGTTTGTGCTGCCTGGCTACACCTCAGCTAGTTCGTGGCTGGTAACACCTGCATCCGGTTGGAACTTCTTTCTGACTAGAAGTGACAGTCTACTATGCATACATAGGCAGTGGGCGAACTGTGACATGATTGATGTTGCATTGATCGGTAATCGCACATATCTACATACATACATACATACATACATACATGCTCGCTCGCTCTCTCCTTTCTCTTGTCTTTTTGATACCATTCATTTCATGTATACATGTGTGCATTTCTATATCCTCAATAGCATCATTGTTATGGTCACGCTTAATGGCCATTCGCCTTGTCCCGTATAGCTCATGATCTGTCATGGTAGTACACACGAAATTAATATCATACACACCCAATCCATACGTCTCATACTTCCATACATGTCCTCTAATACCTTTGTAGCCTTCTTACTACTAGGCGTTCCCGTGATACATGCCACTTTTGGACCACCCGTCAATGGCTGGTCTCTAGCACAACATTTGATGATCCGCTGGTGTCGGGCCGGAAACATCTCACTTAAAATCCATCAACAACGACTTGTAACTCGCTTGGGCGGCTGGATTCGTTCTCGCGGTCTACTAGTTGCGCACGACTCAACTCTACCTGCTTTCTGGCTGGGCGACACCCCATGGTCAGTTCGTACTCGTTTATCCCGAAACGAGGTCGACCTTCTTATTGTCTATATTCATGGTAGGTTCCAGAACCAAATAGAACAAAACAAAAAAACACGTATGTGCTCGTTGCTTATCATTGATGTTGCTACTTTGTGCAACCAGGTGGCGGTTTTTGTAGTGGTAGCCCTTTGCTACAAACGCAGTCTGTTAATACGTGGCGTCAGAAACTGGAGCAACAAGGCATTCGAGTTGCCGTGGCTTTGTTAGAATACGAGCTCGCACCCGAAGCAGTCTACCCTCAGCCTATCCATCGTATCTGCCAGACAATACGCGACTTGCGTGCGATACCCGGCGTCGATAAGGTGAAGATGGTATTGGCGGGTGATTCGGCCGGTGGCAACCTCGCCATCTCCACTGTACAGCATCTACAAGCAGCGGAACAACCCGATGCTCTTGTATTAATCTCGCCATGGGTGCGTCTCTACCCGACATCCGATGCTATTTGTCGTAATATCAGCACCGACATACTTACTCCACGCAGTCTATTAACCTGGGCTAATGCTTATCTCGGTAGAGTTAGTAGTAATGATCGTTCAGCAGCAACAACAACATCAGCAACGAAATCCTATTATACCACGCCTAATACAGTTGAAGTGGTTAGATCAGCTGTCTCCTCTACCCCATCGGTTGCCAATTCAATGATACCCAATGAACGCACGGCTCTACTAGCGGCCACCACCTATGCCGCTATGGAACCATGTGGTGTATCCGATATTAACACCTCCTCGGCTGTTACCACAACTGCTGCCGCGTCGGCACAACAAGCACTTGTTCCCACACGTATTCCACCCTCGCTTATTGTGGTGGGCAGTCGCGAATTATTCGTGGAGGATATTGTCGCCTATGCCTGCATGCTAGAGGAGGCAGGCACCAATGTATCTATACTAGTTGAACAGGGCGCCGTACACAACTACGCGGTAGAACCAACCCTGGCTGGATCGGCTGCTTATCATCGTGCCATTAACAATATCACCGACTACCTGAGTAAGGTGGCGACCTACACTCAATGTAACTAGATGATCGCATTCTAGTTTAACAATAGCAATATTAGTGGTGTATGACATTGCTCATGATATTCAACTAGACTTGATATTACTTTATGCTGTTCTTGATAGGCTTTTTTGCTAGTAGTCATATTTTTGAGTTGACAATTTTACTTACTTCGCTTACGATTTCTCCTTCTCCTCTTTCCTCCTTCTTCTCCTTCATTTATAATGATTATATCTTTATGGAAGAACTGCAACATCTATGCATGACAAGATGTGTGCATGTTTCCTTTTCTTTATATATCTGTTATCTCGTGTATAACAGTGGCAGCAACGTTTGCATGTTTTTCTACTCTCGTATTTACAGTACTTTTTTCCATTTCCCTTTCGTTTTTTGTGTTTATTTATTTCTTAGTAGTGTTCCGTTATTCCCATAGAGGCATATCCCCATCATTGTCATTCATCATTCATCTTCATTCATCACTCATCATCTATACAGATATATACAGCTATATATACACACACACTAGTCGTTATTGGAAACCTTCTTTGGTTCATTTTAGCATAATGTTGGCAACAGCATCGACGAATAACCAATGTAACAATTCAATAATGTATCATCAATGATTATACGTATTATTAATTGCGATAAATAAATATATTTTATACGATAACTAAATAGACATGGTGTCATTGAGGTCAATTACTATTTAATGGATACAGAGTGCGTTCACATAAGATTGGAATATGAACAAATGATAACATGTATAGCGTAATGTAGCGTATGGTCTTAATTCTAATGTCAAAGATTGTCTCGTTTATCTGACATGTAGATGAATTTAATTGTAAGAGGAAACAATCGAACGAATACGATACGATAGAATAATGATGATGATAATGGATGCTTATTAGCTATTCAAAAATAAACTACAAACAATGCACTGATAAGCGTGCAGGATAAAGAATAAAAACAAAATTGTACAAAATACTGACGATAATAATGTAGATAGTTAAGCAGTAGTAGTAGAAATAGTAATCAAAGGATAATAACAACAATAGTAACAATAACAAAATGTAGGTACAAAAACAGATAGAAACAAAGAGAGAAAGAGAAAGAGAGAAGCAAGTGGAAAACTTGGTAGCCTAACTGGAAAGGGAAGCTTGTAAATGCAATAATAGGAGGAAATAGCGTAGAGAAAATCGCAAGATTTACGAGCCAAAACGAACACCGGTGCCAGCCACATTGCTTGGCTTACAACCGGTGACAATGTAGAGTTTCATTTGAATACGCGGTCTTCCTTGTAGACCGCAGGTGGACGCGACCAAGTTGTCGAAATCCTTGCCGCTAAGTAGATTGAATCGATCAACGACCAATGGACGACTATCACGGAGCAGTCGAGCGATTATCTTGGCGAGTACACGAGCTGTCACATCATCCGAACTGCTCGTGGTAAAATCGGCGATTTGACAGCGTGATCGCTCAAAGCCCGAGATACGCAGTAGTTGCGGTAGATGATGCACCGCCTCCCATTCTATACCGCCCATACGTGTCACGGCATGGAGTGCACCAAGTAGACGATTCGCCTCACGATCGGTGGGATCGGCCACTAGATCGTACTCGACGAGTTCCACATGGCCACCGGGACGACAAACGCGGAATAGTTCCTCGGCCACGAGTGGCCAACGATTATTTGGGATGAAGAAGCGTAACGCTTGCTGATGTACGAGATCGAAACGATTACTCTCAAAGGGCAGACCGTCGTGTAGATCGGCGAGAGTCACGCTACAGCCAGCGGGTAGATTGTTGAACTGTTTCGGCTCGACCAGATCGATACCGTGCATGTGGCAATTGGGGAAGACCTTGGCCATATCGGCGAGCCAACGACCGGAACCACAGCCGACATCGAGGATTTCGCGCGGTTGCGGTACAGGCGAGAAATGTGTCGTGCCCAACGCGTAGTAGATCGTGTCGTGAAGCATATCCTGCGTGACAATGGCCGCAGTATCGGCGGGTAACAACGCGGGAACACCATTGACCGACAAGTGTGGACGGCCCGATACAAAGGCAAAGTCAGGTTCGGACACGAGTAGTGTTGCATTAATGGTTGGCTCATTAGCTCTAGCAGCGTTAGAGTCATCCGCTAGATGCATGAGATGATTGGGCGTCACGGGTCGACCACCATGACGATTATCTTGAGTGCAGGTTCTTTGCAGAACCGAGCTATTACTAGACCCGGTTTGCGGGGTTAATCGATGATTATAAGAGGCGGGTTCGACCATTAAGAGCGGTTCAAACAATTTGCCTTGTGGACGTGTTGTATGCGTACAATGCGTACATGTATACTCATGCTGTGCGTACTGTTTCGATAAGCATCGTGATGATTTGGATCGCGGTTGCAATCCTTTACGTTGTAGACGAAGTGGCTTACCACGAGGCATCGCAACATGATCATTGACGGATAGTGTACTGGGTGTACTATTGGTAACACTATCCAAGGAGGAGCACAGTGCTAGTATGTGTTCATTGGGAAGCTTTCTTATATCTTCAGCGGTGATTGGTACGCTACCAATTTGATATTTTGACGCTTCAGCACCCATTGTTTCTGTTATTGCTTGTGTAGAATAATGGATAAAGAAATTATTGTAATGGATAAGGATAGAGTAGGGTAATAGGTGATAGTAACTCAAGTGTGCACGAGGATAATTATCTAGCTGGACAATTAGGATAGAGGAGTGGATAAACGATTAGACACAACTTACGTTTAAAATACAAATGGATAACAATAAGCGAGTCAAAGAAATGTTAATTAGACGAAAGTAGATGGTCGGTGCAGTGACACGATATTCGCTGTATTATAAGCAATACGATGCAAGTGTAGTAAAAGTCACACGGAAGGAAGCAGAAGCAGAAGCGGAAGATGATGAAGAAACGGAAGCAGATGGTGGCAAGTTCAAGCGACTAGAATGCGTACGAACGAGTGGATGACCCATTAATTCACAACCAGCATTGATAACGCGTGTAGTGATCTTCGTGAATTATCGGTGACTATCCGCGGTCCACATCATCTCTATAGCACGCACACACTACATCCTATCGCATGTGTGCATGTCGTATGAGAATGCATGGTCATATCATAACCAAGAAGCATGCCTCTTACGTGCTAAGCATATCTACATGATTATTGATACTATAACCGCATGTTATTCCAACTGCTATTATACTATAAAGTAGAATAGAATAGGTAGATTATTATGATTTACAAGTGGTAGCTCTATTTATTTTGGTAATATTACATAAATAAATGAATAAACCATGAATTGCTCGTCGTTTTTATTTGTTATCGTAATCCTTTTTTTAGTACAATGCATCATGCAATGAATGTACACAAGGCTAAGGTGTTCGTTTAGTTTACACGAATTCGCCATCGTCATGCAATGATGCCGTAAAAGAAACGACAACGACGATAACATCAGCCTTGTCCATGCGGACTGAATACACCAACCTCCACGCTAGAGTTGCATTGGTGATAGTTCCATTGGCACGCGTACACACATACACGCAAAATCACGCATGATACAAGCCATGAGTTGGTCTATCTACTCAATCATTCAATCATTCAACCATTCGTATATGCACGCGCTAACTACTACAATATCGTATTCCCCTCTTTGTTCTTTCCATTGTAGAGTTGCTTATTTGCCAAGTAGTCAAGTCAAGTCCCTTGAACGACATCCTGTTTTATATTACTAGTAACAGTAGTACTATATATTACGTATTTATTTATTTATTTACACTATTTAGAATGTTATGATTGGCATCAATCAATATTATTATATAATAATATAATGTTCGCGTATAGATGTATACATATGAGTGTGATTATACTACCATTCATCATAAATGAGGCTTAGAATTTCTCCCTCATTAAAACTAAAAAGTGTAACCACGCAACACAACACATCACGACTCGTCTCGTCTTCACTCATATTTATTTCCTGATAAACTTGAGATTATCCACGTCAACTTATCTTCTCATCACTACCGTTACTTTGTTGTTATTGTTGTTTTCTTATTTCTTTTTATCAACAATGGGTTTATTCTCTTTGTGTTCCTATCTCATCTGGTAAGTGGAACGACCACGATCATACTTGTCGACCATACTAGTTCATTTAAGGGAGAGAAAGAGATCGCTTACGAATCACAGTTATACAATAGGATTCCTTTATCCAGCTTATGCAAGCTACAAATGCCTTAGTGCCGCCGATGCCCTAGAGTTGGAACGCGAAACCGGTACGCCCAACACGACATGGCTCAGTTGGGCGGGTAGTGTGGCGAAACGTATGGCCACGTCCCCTAATACGACGGGAATGACCGCCACTCAGACCGAGGATGTAACGATGATCGAGGAGAAACAGCTAGATCCGCTCGAGTTACTTCGGCTTGAACAGGCACGCTGGCTAACCTACTGGTGTGTCCTAGCCGTATGGCACTACGTAGAATGGATATTGGATGAATTTTTCTTTTGGTAAGTAGTCGTCAACTACATGATAAAACGACGCGTAATCGATGATAACTAACGATGAATGAATGAATAGGGTGCCATTCTATTATTTGGCAAAGGTTATCTTTACTTTCTGGATGGTTCTACCGCAAGCGAATGGTTCCTTGATTATTTATCGCTACGTGCTAGAGCCATGTCTAGTCGCGAATGAGACAAACATTGACGCGGCTATTGTGGAGGCAACACGACAAGCACGTAATGCCTTCTTCTCGTGGGTTCGCTATGGATTCCGTCTCTTGCAACGCCTCTTATTAGGCAGTCCATCCGAGGTAAATATAAGCATGGTCATTGTTGTTGTTGCTATTGTTGTTGTTTAATATCCGTATAATGCTAACTTGTTCATCTAGCCATTGACCAATGCCAATACTACCAATACCAATAATGTGGCACAAGCAACTACTATAAATGATATGGCGAATAAGGGTAGCGGTGGTCTAGTTGGACTATTGGCCGGCCTACCTCTAGGTGGATGGACAGCAGATGCTGTGAGAGCAATTGGTATGAGTGCCGCTGCATTTGCCAATATGAGCGATACGTCAAATGGTGGTGGAGATGCTGCTGCTGCTGCTGGTACTAAAACAGCCACCACTACAGCAACCACTAGTGGTGCGCGTGTTACAGCGGCAGATCAACAGGCAATACGTGCTCGAAAAGCACGTCTAGCCCAAATGCTTCAACAATTAGAGGCAGAAGAGGCAGAACTTAGTAGAAAACATCATCATAATCCATTAGGTGATATCACCGATGAAGATGCGTCATTTAGCATTATTGACAAGGACTGAACATGACCACTGTTCTCTGATAGTTCTAGTAACGCGTGTGATAGCCTAGTTTATTTCTCGATCATTTGAGTCAAATTCGCATGTGTATTCTACTAATAGCAATAAATAAGTAAATAAGTAATTGATTACATTCAACTACTCTTCATGATTACTAATAGTCACAAGTGTGATAGTATCATTTGATACTGCTAAATGGATGAGCATTAATGATGATTATAGAAGGTGGAAACATCGTAGCTTCAAATCCAGGTTAATACTCAATCAAACTACCATTTCCCATCAAGTACCAGTTCATTGTTACTATTTGCTATGCATTACAATGAATTCTATTCAACAAGTAGGCAGCTGCAATGTCTCGGAATTGCGTCATACGCTACGGAGAAATAGGCAACAACTTTGCATATCCTGATAGCAAACAGATAAGCATCATTCTATTGTCCTCTCTTTGTCCCTCTAACCTGGGCCCTTTGAACTCAACAGTGTCAATGGATGTTATTGCCATAATTGTATATGTATGTGATGTCGTGTGGTGCACCTATTACCATTCAGAAGAGTAGACCGGAACTGTCGGCTATTTGCAGACCCGGTTATTGTACATCATGTGGCATGGTGCGTGCCTTGTCTTGTCTCGTCTTCTTAGAGGAAAGAGGAAGGTAGAGCACATCACGCGTAAGATATTTTGAAACATACTGACATCACCAATGTCAATGGCCAATATACATTAATTCAATAAAGCTAATCAACATGTACATTTTGTGTATTATCTCCATGTCTATGAGCGAACGTGCTATATGACATTTCACACAGCTTGTCCATTAAATGAGTGTATATACACACGTAGGAGACTGTATCGGTAAAATAGGACCTGTAACACTATTTACACACGCTATCCTACTACAGGCTTTTTTGTGTGTGTTATCGCATGTCCATTCAAGAATACGATCGGAATGGATTGACTTGTTTACCAAGTCCGCCAGAATGTCCTTATATAGTTATGACTCAGACAATAAAATTCTACTACTTTCCTTTGTCCGTATAATCGTCATAAAGTGTGCTCGCACTACCGCACCAATCCTGCCAAGACTTGTACTGCTACTGCTACTGCTATTTTCTCCATAAATAAGACGGGTTAACGGTGCGTGTGTGCTATTCAGGTTTTTTCGTGTACTCGAGTTTTCCTTTCATCCCTTCTTCTTCTTCCTCCTATTCTTCCTACTACTAGTACATCCACTTATTTAGATCCTTAAATTATAGTGTCTCTTTTATTCTTAAATAATACTTGCTTCCTTATAAGCAGGCATTGACTACTATCATCGAATATCCCACTACAAATCGAACTATATACTTGACAGTTAAAGAAAAAGAAAAAGAATAATTGATTGATCGGTCATACTTTGATATTCAATGCCTTTTCTGTTAGCATCCCATTGATTATCATACATACGAGCATCATGGGGAATTCACCATCGAAAACAAATAGGCAACGTGCCCAATCCGCGAATCTAATTAGATGGCCTAGTGATAATGTGAACGGTACGAGTAGTAGAAGATCACCCCACATGATGCGATCAACAGAATCGGTCTCATCATCTTCCGATACATCACCCTCCAGCCCAAAACGTATATGGGCATTCTGGCACAATATCACGAATGAGCTTGGTAGCGATTCAGCATCGATGGATACATGTCCATCTTCAGGCAAAAGCCTGATTGGTATGACACGCTCTAAAAATGGAAAGAATACTGCCAAATGGGAGTTTATAGACGGTAAAAAGTATCTAGTGATGCAATCGGGTAGACCGGCTGTATTCTCATGTGATGGTGAGGATGAACAACACCGGTAAGTGGACATGTGACTATAGATGAGAAACGAGTATACTAATAATGTGGCTATGTAATGATCATAGACTATCCTCTGTGCATCAAGTAATGCGATATACACTTCGTACCAATTGTATTGTGCCTATGAATGACGTGAAACGTGTACTAGACATTGGGTGTAGTGAAGGTACCTGGATATTGGTAAGCTATACCTATATATTATTATTAGCATTGTTATGATAGCAGCATAACTAATACACACACCTATACATTATTAGGATATGGCCACCGATTATCCTCATATACGATTTACAGGACTCGATATTGTTGAGCAGATTAAAGAACGAGTACTACCAAAGAATTGCGACTTTCAGTATGGTGACATTCTACAAGGTGAGTAGTAGCATTTGATGACAATGTGTGGCTATATGTATAAATAAAATAGAACCATTGACTAACAATTTATGACATGTTGTTATGTCTCACGTAGGTCTACCATTTCCTGATAGTTCATTTGATTTGATTCATCAGCGATTTATGTATGTATTTATTCCGAACGATGCATGGAAAGGATTGATTGCGGAAATGGCGCGTACGCTCAGACCGAATGGCCAGATTCACTTGATAGAACGTCAGTTTGAGACGCAAAGACCGAACAAAATCGTGGCCTCGTTGCTAGAGGCATACAACATGTCCATTAGTAAGAATCAGGTTAGCATGGCAATCTGCGATCGACTTGATCAAATTCTTGAGGAATCCGGATTTGTCGACATTGATCGTAAGAGTATAAATATTCCTGTCGGTGAATGGGGCGGTATTCCAGGCAAGCTTATGGGTGAAGCGATCGTCAGTTGGATACAAGATTCGCGCGAGATTATCGTACAACGAAGCAGTTTAACCTACGAGGAATTCGATACACAAATCGCATGTGCCTATGATGCACTCAGTGATGCTAATGGCTACTTTACTATATACATGTACACGGCACGTAAACCATCTGGTACTACGAAAAAAGCAAAGAAAAGAAGATCAATGCCAGCCGTAATGTGATAGATGTGCTCCCTACACAAACACACACATTATACCGCTCACATTTATCATTTTGTATATCTAAACAATCATCGTAATAAACTATAATGAGTACCACCACAATACTGTATAACATGTAGAAGGTGAATAATAAAACGACATCCACGTTCATGTATCACCATAACACCGTGTATGTGGCTACGGCCACGTTGACATGACAATAAACCGTAACATGAAGCATGCGTGTATGGAATACTCCCTTAGCAGATGCTTTGTTCTTTGTTTAGCATTCGCCTCATGTTATTTATACAATGCGAATGCCATTAAGGCCACATCAAACAATACTTTGGATAACTAGAATGTATCTGCCAAATAATAAAACATTCTATGATAGATCTAGCTTATTTTATGCATATGTGTCTAGTGTATTCTGTATTCTGGCTACTTGAATTAACATATGATGTTTAAGCATTTGCAAAGCAACATCTACAATCAGTGAAATGTTACTACGGTTAGCTACGTTACATACATTAATAGATACGCTACAATATAGGATACAGTCAATGGATATAATGTTTTATTTAGAATACCAATAAAGTATCATATTTATAAGCATACGATACTCAATGTATAATACTAAGATACTGTATGCGCAGTCATACAATGAACACGATTAATAGCGGCTATAAGGCGAATGTACTAGAGAGAGCGTTAATTGCATACACAGACACTAATGTTATATATTGACTTCAATAATAATAATGATGCTAATGAATGCGCAAGATTATTTAGTAATAAGAACAAAAGTTAACGACTAACGGTGTTAATCGGTTGGAAAAGACCTGTAATACCATGCTAATGATCAACGAATGGATGTACTAATGCCGTTATTACCCTCTATTAGTGCCATGTTAGCTATTGATACATACTATGCAAATAAAGAAATAGCCATCATATAGGATTTCCTCGACACGTTTACAATATGCAATACAGTGTCAGACAGTACCACTACAAATGCAAAGTGCTAAGCGACGTAATGGGTAGTAGTTAGCGCGGACATTATGTATGTACGCGTACTTTCACAACGCACGAGTAGAAGCCGTAGTGTTCGTTACGTATACATGTCACAATCAGATGAACAAAAGCACTGGCTAGTAATTAACACGAGTACCGCGTACTTGCATATATCTATAAAACATGAGTAATTAACGTAAAGCAGCGAGTGGAAACGTTGTATGCTGGTAAGCAAGCGTGACGTCTAATGCATAGCGCGAGTGTTACGTATGCGTACGTGTCTCCACATACTACAAGCAAAGATCAGCAAGTCAACGCGAATAAAGTGGTACAATGCGGCAAGCAAACGTCGTGAATAAAGGACACGGCATGAAACAATAGAAATACACGAGTGAGGGCAAGGGAGTGTTGCAAGCAAGTAGACAAGGGAGCGAGAAAGAGAGAACTGAATAGAGGATAGACCAGTATGGAAGACCCAGTGGGATATATGCCACGTTGATCGACAACGAATAAAGAACCAATTACTACATAGCGTGAAGAGCAAAGTGTGCTTATGACAGAGTATACAGATTGGAGTGAGGCTGTCGACGAGTAGCGATACAAAATACGAGTACGCGACATACAACCAACATAATCGACAAGTAGTCATCGACAAAGCAGCAGACTAGACGGGAATAAGACGACCAACCGAGAACAACACAAAGACAAGTAGTATATGCTTGCAGCTAAGCACAGGCTGTATATGACTGTAAACGAAGGTGGAGTAAGAGGAAAAGCATGAGTTGTAGTGGTGTATGTGTGGTCAGAGAACGAATAAAAGAATAAAAAGCAATAGACGAGAGAGAAAGAGCATTGCTATCGTCTATGAGTGTTACGGTAATAGTTACGTGATTATTGAACGAGTGAATAAACGAACGAACAAAAGGGAGATGAGATAGTAAAGAGTGAAGATATAGAGTGAATAATGACTAATAAGGTGATACAATGAATATTTGTAAGACGTTCACACTAGGAGGGTGGAAAGGGAGGTATAAAGCGATAGGTGAGGTCTTATTAGTATAAGACGCTCACGCAAGTAGAATAGAAATAAGGGACAAAGCGACGAGTGAAGTCTTACGTAGAACGAGATCGTGCGAGAGAACCTTATGACACAAACTACACGAACTCAAACAATAAAGCAAGTTACGAATAGTCAGAAGTGTCAAGGGAAAGGTCAATGAATGTTTATTGATATGTGTAACGTCGTTAGTTTATATACGCAACATACACCGCTCCATGAACGTAGCTCTGCTACGTTCTCTGTATTAAAAGAGGCTTCTCCTCGAGTAAGAAGCGCTTAATCGGTAGGAGGGAGGTGATGTTGAGTAAGATAAATATGGCAACGTTAGTAGTGTTAATGATAGTGTTGATAATGAGAATACTGAAGTTAATGATAGAGATAATAATAATGTGACTGGTGATGCCGATGATGATACTAGCTAGTAGTATCATCATGATCTTCGATGAAATGGGTGAGAGGCGTCACAATATTAATAAAATGTTAATTAGCTTATTAGAAAAGAATTAGAAATAATTAGATTTCATCACACAACTGCCGGAATGTAGGTACAATCCTTCAAACGCAAATACGTAAACATTTTGGTCGTATTAATCAACGACCGTTCTCCATCGTAATAAACTATAATGAGTACCACCACAATACTGTATAACATGTAGAAGGTGAATAAAAGAATTACATCCACGTTCATGTATCACAATAACACCGTGTATGTGATTACGGCCACGTTGACATGACAATAAACCGTTACATGAAACATGTGGCTATTCATCCATTGTTTGGGCAAATAACCGAAACGTGCCCTATACTAATAGAGGACAATAGCAGTACACATTAGCGGTTATTCCTTTTCTTTTCTAAGAGAGGAATAGATGCACATATACGAACACAATAGACGATGAGTAGTCGTATCCGGAAATAGTATATTTATTATTTGCCCCTCTCTCTCCCTCTTCTAGCACCCCATTCTTCCCATAGCGTTGGGCGGACATGACAGGAGTAATAAAATATGGGAGTGGTACATTCTATAATGAGCGCCGTTAAAATGTGTCATCCAATCGTTATAAGGTTATAAATACTCCGTTATAATTCTATACATTCCGTACTATTCATTTTCCACATTCATTCTATATATCTTTATGAGGTCAGCCATTTTATGCGATAGGAAGCCAAGAAATTACTCCTTCTTTCTTACACTTCTACGTTTCTTTATATAGAGCTCGTCAAGTCACCGAACTAGGACAGCATTCATAACTAGCCACTTGCTTATCCATTTCCTTCATACATTTATCGTTTAATCCATCATATTACAAACCTTGTCATCGTACTCTTCCATCCTTTATTTCTTGAAACACTTCTACTACTACTACTACTACTACTACTTGTTTGTTTGTTCGTCAACGCAGTTACTTTCTGGTTATTGTAATAGACTGCTTAACAACATTATTCTGCTTTTGCATTATTAGAAATCACTACTACTACTACTACGCTTACTACTCTTACTACTCCATCATCCTTGTTGTTACGTTTGATATTCATCAATACAAGCTAGCGAAAGAAACAACTACAACTACAACTACATCATCTATTAACAACGCAATAGCATCTCATCTATCGTTAGAATTATGGTCAACACTTTACTTGCTCCGTTAAACATGCACCAAAACGATCGAATGCATACTCGCAGCAAGTCATTGGCTGGTTCCACTGGAAGCAACATTGTTGCCATTAATATCGCAGCTGCACAAGAGTTTGCCACTCTACGACATACACCGCCTATGGTGAGTGTGTCGGTCGGTGATATGACACCCGATTCAGCTACCAGCGATACAAGCAGCGTTGGTAATGAACCAATTAAAGGACGCTTTCGTGGCCTACGCCACTGGTTAAGTGATTTCAACTTGAAACGCACCAGTAATCAGCATGGCGATGGTAGCGGTAGTGCATCGACAACGGATGGCAAACACTCATCGAGTGCCATTAGTCGATTACGACATCGCAACACTGGAAGCACTCAGTCACTACGTGCTCGTTTCAACACACATTTGGAACCTGCGTTCATTCGACGTGCTCACTCACCTTCTTCCGCTTCTATGACATCACTTTCTAATCATTCCTCTAGTGCGGATTCGTTCACCAGTATGGATAATAATCATTATTATCAGTTCGATCGTGCCACTCAAATGACGATATTCCTCGATGCGAGTATCTACGAGTATTCCGACACCCTACACCATGTGTTTAAATACTACCTTGGACGAACATTCTACGCACCCATTGACGGTGCAACGAACGATCGAGCTCAACGCATTCTCAACATGGACTGCGGTGGCACTGATACATGGGCACGCGAGGTGGCACTCCTATTCCCCACCGCTGAAGTATGGAATATGAGTGAACGTATGGACGATTGTAACTATAGTTACAAACGAACAAGACGTCAAAGCGCCACCTTTAGTCTAAACTCGCCGAATCCTAGTAACTTTCGTCATACCAATGACAAGCTAGCTGATCGTAAGTGACAAATAACAAATCATTGTAATTGTTATACTAATATGTTTATTGATTTAGTTGCCTCATGGTCAGGTGAACTGTTCGACTTTGTTCACCGTCGTTTCCTGCATCCTCTACTGTCCGATAATCGCTGGTCTAGTATCGTGCCAGAGATGTTCCAGGTTTGTCGACCAGGTGGCATGGTTGAACTATCCTACATTGGATTGGAGTTTATCAATGAACGTAACGATTCAGAGGCCGTACAATTCAAGGAATTCCTCAACAGTCTGCTGTGCAAGGCCAATCTACTGCATAGCGACGAGTCGAAACTTGATCAATTGCTTATGCAAGCGGGATTCGTCAATGTTAAACGCGAACTTCACTATGTGCCATGCGGTGAATGGGGCGATCTCACCGGTCGACTACTCGAGGGTGTTCTACGCGATGCCTTTAGCACGATGACAGAGTTTCCCCTTGCTGCACTGCCATCCTCTGATATTGCCGTCTATGACAATCTGGTGGATGTGTGCCTACAACGTTTAACCAAGTGGCGGGCTCACTTTAGTTTTGCGGTATATACGGCACAGAAACCAGAACAAGCATTTGATGGTATATCCATGTATCCAGCGGTATAACCATCGGATCTCGCTTGAATGAATAAATGAATATAGTCCATAGTGACTATAGATATTATTAACACATACATTTCATCGAATAATTATCATCATACAATACGATATGCCTACAGTGTGATGACAATGTGATTCTCTCTCTCTCTCTTTCTCTGTGTGTGTGTGTGTGTGTGCGCATGACTTGAAGTTGCTGTAGTATCAAATACCACATGCTAAAAAAGGAAACACCCAATATAGCCATTGAAAATGAACATTCTATACAACTGCTCTGTTCTTTTAGTTTACGATTCGAGCTAATTCGTATATTTACACTTTGCATACTATGTAACTAATAATAAATAGTAATGATGGTTGTAATAGTATACTTTGTGCAGTAAATACCAATGCTAATAATACTAATAATAATCCATGCAGATTACTTGATATACACCTCATTTTATTCCGATTTGTTACAAGTAAGAGGATAGAACAAGAAAAAGCACTACACTTTATCCGATAGTTAACGGGCAAGGCCTGCTAGAACAAGTCAATTCTAACCTAGACTCTACATGACGAATGAATGAATGAACCCATCGTTTATTGGCATGGATGAACCTGCATGTGTAGTAAACACTATTCATGATGGCGCAGTAGACACACTCACGCTCCTTGCACTCCTTGCACTTCAACCTTACAAGCCACACTATGGTGTATGAGTGCTAGTACATGGTCAAATAGACAGATAAGAAATGAATACACATGAAGTGCCATGTGGTTGGCTTCTTATAGGCATTACTACTAGCGCTATTACTGCTAGTGGGTTCATCTATAAATTAGCAATTATGACGATTAGTGGCATTTATTTGATACTCCGCCTTTCTCCGCTACTGATTTATCGCCATACTGGGATTGCACTATATCCAAGGAAATCACGCGTATCGCATACATACACACATACATACATACACACACACGACCACACGCTTCCTTCATTCATTCCACATATCATAGTGTGGATATTGTCTCTCCCTCTGTCTTTATTTGTTCGGGAAAGTGAAGCACATGTAGATACATGCGACTCACTCACTCTCATTTTCATCCCTGATTCTGTCTTTCTAGAGATACGGTTGGACGAAATTCATAGTTGTTTGTAACACTAACAGCGGTAATAGTAGTAGTAGTAGTAGTAGTATCAGTCACTGTAGTAGTGTCTGAGGTGGAAGGAACGCCTGACCAGACACATACCTGTCCACTTGTCCACTTTGCGTCATATATTCTGGTCATTCGCTTCCTAATTAGCATCTCAAGCTTTTGTTTCCGTTCGTCCTTTGTATTCTTTTGTTACTTGTAGGCGTAACATCTGTTTCGCTTCCCTGCATCTTGTTTCCATTGGTATGTTTGCCGCCACTACATATACACACACTACTCTCTCACTCGCTCACTCACTCATTCTTTAGCTAACACTCTAGCTAACTACCACTCTCTCGCCCACTCACCCTTCATATACACTCGTCTTCTTCTATTATTCTTACTTTTCTTTTTGTGCGGCGTATATACATACACGTAGTATCTAGATAGATAGGCTTTAATGCGTATAGCTTGTTGCGCTTTCTAGTTGCTGTTGTTGTTCTTTCAAACTAAACTGCCATTGCAAAACCTATTCTTTATTATTCTTATTTTTGTACGCCACTAGTTCCGTGAGCGGAATAACCATAAACCATGGGCAACAACCACCCGAGTAGACTGTCGACCGCGGGTTACAGCATTTCAAAGAGTAATTCCGGTCGTTCTAGAGGCGGTGCATCCTCCAACTCCTCAAACAAAGACCTGTCACTCAGCAACTATACCGAATCGGACCAAGATTCAGGCATGAAATCGCCCTCCGTAAAGCGATTCAAGATGTGGTATCGCGAGGTGAAAGGTCGACGAGCCAACAGTCTGAAAACATTCGAGGGTAGCGACTGTATCACCGTGTCCGAGCATGGATCGAGTAGCGAGGCACAGAGTGTGACTAGCGATCGCGGGTTAAGCAGATCCGATAATGCCATTTGGCTTGATGGCCGTGAACGAATTATACTCGACATGAATGGACACGTTTCCGCAATCCCCGTGGATAGCGAGGAGACCGAGCAGTAAGTAGCATGACAATTGCCCATGTACATGCACGCTAACGCACTCCTCGGTCAATTCAATAGGACAAAAATAAACCATTCTATATATAAATACGTATTACGTGGTAATCACATGGCGACGCTATCCAATCCAAAACGGATACTTGAGGTTGGTACTAAAAGTGGAATTTGGACAAGAGTAAGTGGTACTACAATCTGCTATTGTATACACCCGTAATAATACGTAATAATAGGAAATGGCCAAAGAATTCCCTAAAGCCAAGTTCACCGCAGTGGATATGCAGAATGAGATTGACAGGGATGGTTGGCCGTCAAATGCCGAATTCGTCATAGGTGACATTCTAAGTCCTGGTGGTAAGTGTCATATCGATTAAGCATGATATGCTATACTTGTAACATTCTAAACGATTATTCGTATGTGTATTTATTAGGTCTTCCCTTCAAGAATGATCAATTCGATTACATTCAAATGCGTCACATGCGCTACTTCATTCCCGATGAATCCTGGCCTAGAGTAATGGTTGAACTGTATCGTATTTGCAAGCCAGGTGGCCACATCGAATTGCTAGAGGTTGACTTTGATTTTCAAGTTCAATCACCGGAAACGAAACAATTCCGCAGTACATTTGCCTCCATCCTACGTAGTTCCGGTGTGGAGATTGGAGCCATATGTCATCTGGATATGTTGATGCAGCTTACAGGTCTTGTCGAGATTAAAAAGCAACAGTTCAACATTCCGGCAGGCGATTGGGGTGAAGCCATCGGACATGTAGTGAGTCGAACAGCCCAGCACTACTTTAAGTTATTCCGTGCAATTGTCGCCCAGTTCGACATCATGGACGTTTACGAGTATGACGAGCTATACGACTATTGCTTTGGTCATCTCGATGAACTACGCGGCTATTCCATGCTTCACGTCTATGTTGGTCGCAAGCCACTAGGGAGGAATGGTCGAAGTGGAACATTAACACCCGCTTCGCCATCACCTAAACTGACACTGTAGCATCTTTACTCGTGTTCATTCATTCATTCATTCGTTGTCTATTATATTTATTGGCAAGCATTTCCACTGATACACATACATATATATAATAAGATATTACGACGCATTGTACACCGTTCTATAATGGTTACATGTTGTTACACTCTTCTTTGCACTTTTACAACAACAACAGCAGCAGCAACTAACGAGTTGTTATTGTTTTTGGCCGAGTTATTGCATTATACACTCTGTCGAATTAAAGATCATCCCACTTGCTTCCTACAACAACATCGTTTTATTGTTGGTGCGAGTATATCTTGATATAATCTGCATTTACACAATCACACAATCATTTACATCAGCAATCATCCATTTGCTTCATCTGTCATTTCGATACTGGCCTTCTGTCCGACCATTGAAATGCACAACTAGATTGGGGCTATCCTATTTAAACGATCATATACTCATACATATTATCATTATTATCATTATTATTCCTACTACTCCTACTCTTTTATCTATACTCTTACAGATTATACGTCATAAGTTATGGCAGTTGACCAGCTAGGCAATAACACGCCCATTCACATATACGCGTACAAAGTGATTATACATTTGCATACTAGACTGATCTCCAATAGAATAGATTGTAATAACTTTGTGTTTAATAAAATGATTGGACTTTGCGATTATCTCGCGTATAGATATTTTGTGTGTATGAATGATTATGTTATTAGTCACAATTAACGTAAACACAATGATAATGATGATGAGGGTGATGATGATGTTTTTTGGTCAACCTGAGTCAATGTCACAACGTATGCAGTATTTGACAGAGATTGACTAACAACAACAACGACATCATCATCCCTGCGTTGAAGCACACTTATAAAGCAGCTAACGGATAAGGGGTTCGATAGTTGACGATACTCGTGTCGCTGTCACTACTAGTACCGCTACTACTGCTATTTACTTGGTTTACGCTACTTTTTCTTCATTTTTACATATAATATTTACATATCCATTTGTGCTGTTTACCTACACGATTTACACTAGTATCATGGAGGCATTGGGAGATTTTTGGAATCTATTGGGTTTCGAACACCCATGCGAGTTCTCCATCAATATCGCCGAGCAAAGGGAATTCGATAAAATGGCCTACTGTTCAGACTTTATTCTTACCGTACGTCAACCAAGAAGCAAGACAGCATCCGACAATGCGGCAATAGTCATTGGTACAGAAGACAGCAATGATGCTGATGCTGATGCTGTTTGTCAAGGCACGGATGTAACATCAACATCCGTTGAAGATGACATTGATGTATTGGCCTTAGCAATGACCGCCCTTGCGGATGAAGAGGACAAAGATGAAAACAAGGGTGAACAGGTCGATATCGCCAATAAAGAAGAACTCACAGATGAAGAATATGAAGAAGAGGAAAAGGAGACAGAACGTATGTACTATCTACATCGATCTATCTTGTGGTGGCAGTCCAAATATTTCCGTACATTATTCAATATTAATGACGGATTCATCGAATCGCAAACATCCTCGTATACACTGGAGTTCGACGATCCATTCGATGTGACGATGCTCCTCATTAACTATATGTACACGGGAGAAGTCGAGGTACCAGTATTAGCACTGGGTGACTTTTACGCATTGGCCGATTTGTTACAAGTACCCGAAATACCCGAGATGGTTATGGAACGAGCGAAAGGCCTAGATCTACACCAGCTTGTCCATTTTGCCGAGTGTATTCGTGAGCGTGGCTATGAGGACTTGCTTACGGAAGAGTTCGTACTGGCACGCGTAGAGGAATGGCGTACCTGGGACGACATTGACTTTGTATCGATTGGTACAGCGGAGCAATTGCTCTATGAGGGACGCGTCAACGATACGATGGCACTTTATCGATTGGCACGACGTATCGTACGTCACTACTATCCAGATGGCTATGATGAATCGGTACATCAACGACACACGGAACTACTTTATCGTATGACGATGCCTCTCTCGTATACATCATTTAGCGATGGTAATGATGTCGATGAGGACAAGCAAGAGGTGGAACACGCGGACGACCAGCCTGATTCGCCGTCATTACATGAGCAGAAGGAGCAACGCTACGAGAACATGTCACATGAAGAGTTGGAGCAAGAGTTTGCTCGTTTATGCCGAGAAGAGTTGCCATTAGCGGAGGAAATGGACAATGTTTGGAAACTAGTACCATTGGCTAAACTTGACGCGCCTTTTCTGATGGCCGCCCTACTCGATCCTTACATACCGCGTAAATACACCATGTCTGCCATTACTTGGCGTACTACCCATACAGCATCCGTAGGTGTCAAGTAAGTAAACGATCATATCTATATCTACAAAATTGTATCTATCATGTAACTAATGATATATATGTATCATGTCATTCTTTTAGCATACCATTTAACTATTGCAAACCATTGCAATATGGTATATCAGATAATAACGACGGCAATGACGATGCTTCTTCTTCCATGTTATTGGTGCCTGACATCAATGAGCTATGGAGTATGCGAGAATGTTATGCAACAGGCCAGAATGAAGCGAATACGCAGAAAATACTATTTGCCACGACAGAAAAGATTACTCGCGTGCCAGACGACATGCCATATCACGATTTAGAATTACGCGATCCTGCCGATGGTCAAACAATTGCTGTGCATCGTGTATTGCTACATCTACGTTGTAGCGAAGCAATGGACAAACTGTCCCTATGGAATAATCAGGATACATCACCGCGTGACATTCCTCTACCATTACTGAATGGTTCCCTAAAGTTAATGCTCGATGTTATCTACGGAAGAGACTTTCTCCCTTTTGATCTGGCAACATTGATTGATATACGCGAGTTATCGATATTCCTAGGCTATCATCATGGTATTAGAGAATTGCAACTATACTGCGACTCGCTCAATTCGACGCTTGCCTGGCAACTCATTGAACATATCGTGATGCGCGATAACCTACAACCGCTTGACAAGTATTGCGCGCCATTTGAAGAAAAGTGCACGAAGAATACAGAATGGCTATATATGTATCAAACGGATCATCCAGCATTACGCGAGATATTCCATCGTATTTTTCGCACCATCATGAATGATAATGATACATGGCTATATCATTGGAATCAAGTACCGCAAGTTCGACGTATCGCCAAGATGTGGTATCCGAACTATCGTCGATCTGATGATGCTTGGGAGCGTGCACTCATTGCCATGGGATTAGCCGGTCCTTTAACATCTGGTCATGACGTGAAGACAACAGAGGAACGAGAACTCGAGGCACTATACTCGACCATCATGTCTAATCTTACTTATGTGCAAACACTAGAACTTCTCTATGATCCAGAAATACCGATTGGACCTGTTCTCCACTGTTTAGCCTATAGGAATCACAAGTTCCCTGAACATCTCTCTACATTAGGTGCGAGCTAACTTGCACACATTAGCATTGCTACTACTATTACTATTAGTGCTATTGATTATTGTCCATATTTTCTTCTTCTTTGCCTTAGTTATTCCAAAGTGTAATTTATTATTTTTTCCTTAAATATCCACAATAAATAAAATGCGGTAATGTGTAAAGTACAGATAAACAGTATAATAATGTCCTAGATATATATAAGCATAGACTGTTCAATTAGTAGAAGAGACAGACAATAGTGACCAGGTTTTGTTTTTTTTAGTTGTTGTTGTCGATGGTCATGTCTCATTTTAAATAGTTTTCGTTGAAGATATTGCATTTACATCCAAGCTATTAGCGTCACAGATATCCATTGAATGATCCTAAACAAACTAAATGTTAACTCTCATCTAAACCATTCATATATCTATATATATCTATATTACCTCAACCACAGTAGTAATAGATTGATTCTGATTCTTATTTTCACAAGCATCTAGATGATTACTCCCATTGATACAGTTATTATGATCATTCGATGTTGTAACAGTAGCATCATCAACATTGCTATTACTGCTATTACTATGTAATACACGCTGTTCTGCTAACCATTGAGCAATCTCAAACTAGCGTAATAATCATTAGTCAATAACTGCATGTTTCTACTAGTCTAAACATACCTCTTGTAATGTGAATTTTGCCGTTTCAATCGATGCATCCTCAATGGATTTCTTTAGTGGATCAGGAAGGTAGACATCCTCCTTCTCATGCAGTAATGGACGACGTCTTTTACATTTACAGTAAGCCATATATCTATCTGTCTGTCTATCTATATTAATGATTTGCTTTACTTACGCATGTGCTGCACGTATAAATCCCAGTTTCACACTCCATGCCGGTATACGATAGCGTACTCCATGATTTGATGGTATTTCATGGAATTCCGATGTATCATGCAAGGCAATATCGATATTACCATCGTTGGGCATCAATGGGTCATCCACCGTAAGTGACGTCTCCTGTCTAAACTGCCTCTTTCGTTTACCCAACTAGCAAGCACATTCACAGTATTATTATTACTATTATTATTACTATAGAGACATATTCATTAGTTACACTTACTGTTACGTGATCAGCATGATTGGGACACATCCAACGACGATGTGGATTAGGAGGTGATGCCATAGGTGGTGATATACAATCCATATGCCAATGCAACGGACAATAATCGCATGAGACCATTGGACCCTGCAATGCAGATTTACGACAAGTAAAGCATAATCGAATCTGACCATTACTCGATTTCAACTGATTGATATCTGACTCGGCACTAGAATGAAGAATAAAGTATATATGTATAATGATCAATAAGAGTAAATATACAATAACGAGTAAGCAAATCAAGCATGCTTACATTTCTCGATTGGTTTTCGTCTCATTAAGATCGACATATTCACCTACTGAATTACTACCCACTAATCAATAGTATATGTAAATGAATAATGAATAATGAATAATGCAGCACTACTTACCTCCTTTAAATATCGAACGTATATCATAGGGTAAACGGAACATTTTAGGATTCTGACCGTTTAATTGATCAATCAATCCTTGAAATGGACCTGCCATCTGTTCTGAAGGCATTGTTTGTATGATGGGTGACAATCCCTATATAACATAATGTAGATACATAAAGTGTATTAGTGATACAAGCTCATATCGATTACATTCAATGGCACACGTATGAATACCTTTGCCAGTCGACATCGTGTACAATACCAATCACCTTCGGGCACGGCATCAGGTGACACTGGTGGATCCATACAGCCGAAATGGAATGCCGCAGGACACGCATCACAGCATAGGAATTTACCTTCACCGCCACAAGCATCACAAGTATCATGATTATGATCAGTGGCCAGCTAGATATGTTTATATATATATATATATAGGTTAGTATTATTAGCAATAATGATTCTATATGATTATTCACCTTTGTATAGTCGAATTGACTGCGTAATACGCGTGATGCTGTTCGTCGTGATGGTTTCTTTTCTGTTTCTTGTAGTGTAGCAGTAGTACCATTACTAGTCATTGTGGCAGACATAGTAATACCTTGACTAATAATACAATTATTATTATTGGCTTCATGTAATCGATATTCAACTTACTTTTGTGATAATGATGACGGTGTAGGCAATGAAGTGGTACGCATAACAGGGGATGGAGACACCTCCAATGAACTATATCCATTAGCCGTAGGAGTAGGAGTAGCTGTAGTAGTAGCTGTTGTAGCAGTGACTACAGGTGAATCCAATGTAGCTGTAGTAGCTGTAGTAGTAGTGACTACATTATTTGTTAATCCATTTACTAGTTTTATACATTGTCGTCGTCCAGGCTTTCGATAAAATGATGTACGTTTCTCTGTTTCAACATGATTGCCATTCGATAATGACACCTTCATGGATGTTGTCGCTACTTCACCATTTATATGATGTGTAAGGGCAGGTGTAGTCGAATTAGATGTAATGGAATGGCCATTAGTTTCACCATTCGTATTTGTATTCGTATTTGTATTTGCATTTGTATTTGTATTTGTATTCTCAATAGCAGATGATACAAATGATGATGAGTGCCATGTCGTTTCAGATGTTTCTTTTGTTTGTTTTTCGTGTAAAACCGTGGATGGTGTATTCTCTGTTACTGTTGTGATGGCAGTAGTGGCAGGTGTGGTTGATGTGCTTGCAACTCTTGCTACACGCGGTGATCGTCGCCGTGTTTGTGTAAATGTCTTGGCTGTCTGTCGATGTACCCTAGATAAAGATGATAATGGCGGTAAGGAGGTTGATCGATGTATGGCAGCTGTAGCTGATGTTGCCTTAGTCGATGCTGCTGCTACTGATGGTGATGCTGCCTTAGTTGATGCTGCTTTAGTCGATGCTGCTGCTGCTGCTGCTACTGCTGCTGATGGTGATGCTGTTGCTTTAGCCGATGCTGCTGCTGCCACTGCAGATGATGATGATGTATCAGGCATGGTTCTCTTTGCTCTACCTCGACCTGATCTACGTCCAGTACCGCTATTCCTATTATTGCTACTGTTGCTACTATGATTATTATTGGTGGCAGTAGTAGTAGTATTAGTAGTACTCCAGTGTGTGGTTGCACGTTCACTATTTGTTCTCAGTGTCTTCAATGCCGGTATCGTGATAATAAGACGTGTTGCGGCAGGTGGCGGCGGTGGTGGTGATGTCTTAGTGTCTTCCGTCATCGTTTAACGTAAACGAATACCCGGTATACTAATAGAGCGTTGTAATAGTAGGATCCCGAAGTAAGATTACGAATAATAACAAGCTATCCAGTACTACTCACATTAGACCGCGGTGTCAATAGTTGTGCGTACGTGTGTGTGTGTATATATTATTAATGACTAGAGTTACAAGTAAACAGTGTAGTATAGCCCTTCACTCATATATTGAATTCCACTTTCGACTGGTTAACCACTTTGTAAATAAGACGTACGTGTTGATAATAATAGTAATAATATGATAGTAGTGGTGATAATAGTAGTGGTAGTGGTAATATAGTGTTATGTGTGCTGTGGTATGTGAGTATGAGTATGAGTGAGTGTGTGGGTGTGCCTTATGATAAAATAAAAGAAAAGCAGAATGCGGTGTGTGTGTATGATGGCTTCGTACACGAGAGTTAAGAGAAAGAGAAAGAGAGAGAGATTGTCAATGAGGAAAAAGGGGAGTGTTCATATTTCGATAGAGTGAGAGAGTGAGATATAGATTTGAACATCAACAACATATTATAGAATACTCGACCATCTAATATGAACTAGTAGACAAGATACTATCTAGCATACGCTTCTATCTATTCATCTTTATACAACAGCAACTATTGCTACTACAACTATTACAATAATGATTTATTCATTATACTAGATATCATCTTACTCTTACTCTTCTCTTACTCCTATGGCAACACAATGTATTTTTGTAGATGTTGAGGAATAGCTTGTAGTAACTGTTTACTTTCTAGCCATTGACGACCTGGTTGTGAATAAACAAATACATTCGCCATATCATCATAGACACAGTGGTTATGTTACTACTCGTATACTTTACATTTGACTTTATCACTACTTACTGAACAATCGCGATTGATATCGATAGGCACCATCACATAGAATGGTGGTCACATGGCTTCCTACACATAATAAGCATGGTTATTGTCATGACTATTCGCGACACTCGTTCATAGTCCACTTACCTTTACCTAGTTGCTGTCCCATCTCTACTGCAGCAACGATATTCAACGCTGATGACGCACCAACATAGATGCCCTCCTCGTCTAATAGTCGATACAACTATAACACGCGATATAGATTGTGCAATACATGTACGTATGAGTAAGCTTGCTCATTATTATCACCAATAATAATACGATATACTCCTTACCATAGCAATTGATTTCTCATCAGCAATGTGTAGTGCACCATCCATCAATTCTATGTCCTTTTTCAAGTTGTCAGTAACTCGTCCTTGACCAATACCTGTATTATAATGATAGATTAGTCATCAGATACTCTGCATTATCTCGCTAATCGTTTACCTTCCGTGATTGAACTGCCCGTACGTTCATTAAGTGTGCCACCACTCTTGATATACGAGTATAATACGGAACCGGGTGGATCTGCCAGGAATACCTTCACTTGACTATTCTGCTCCTTGAGATATCGTGCTATACCCGCCAATGTACCGCCTGTACCTGTGGCACATGTGAACCCATCAATCTGCCCTCCCGTTTGTCGCCATATCTCGGGACCTGTCGTTTCAATATGTGCTCGTCGATTAGCCGTATTATCGAATTGATTCGTCCATACGGCATTATTAATTGATTCGGCGTATCGTTTTGCCTGATGATTATAATTGTCAGGATGATCGAATGCCACTGCTGGCACGGGATGGACTTGTGCACCAAGCATACGCAATAAATCGATCTTTTCTTGACTCTACAGCGTAGTAGAAACATCTACACGTAAGCTACGCCCGTATTTGATGATTACTGCATTGTTATTCACCTGAGTGTTTGGCATGTAGATAACACACTTGTAGCCTTTAGCACGACAGACATGCGCCAAACCTATACCGGTATTACCTGCTGTACCTTCAACAATAGTGCCACCGGGTTTTATTAATCCTATATTGTACATATGTTAATCGATACAAGCAACAGCAACAACTATAGTAACTATAACATCTATCAATGCACCAAGTAGTCTACTTACCACGTTCCTCGGCATCTTTGACAACATAAAGAGCAGCTCTGTCTTTAACGGAACCACCGGGATTCATAAATTCCGCTTTAGCCGTAATAGTCACACCTGCTGCCTCGCTAATACGCTTCAAATGAATCTACGCAACGTTAATGACAGGTTATTACAAAGTAAAGCGTAGATAAACAACTTACCAATGGTGTATTGCCAATAGCACCGACAAACCCATCTACAGGCTATAGTCGTCACTCTGATTAGTTCTCTACTGGAAAGATAGACATACCAAAAGGCGCTGTACTTGTAAGTAAATAACGAAAACACTACTTACTCTAGTGACAGCCGATTGGCTTAGTAGTCGTTGGAACATACGATATGGCAACATAACGGAATAAACGGGTACAAGTGAACGATATGGATAATAGAAACGCGTCAACACACTATGGGAATGGAATTAAAGGAAAAGAGCGCCGCCGCTATGACTACAGGGGTTTTTCCAACCAATTAATGCAGTTAGTCTTTCTTTGTCCTTATTAATAGATAGATTTACACAATTGTTAACAATAACTATCATCATCAATTCTATAAGGTATACGATACAAGTGTACTAGTATAGTTGGATATTGCCATGTCATGTACTTACAAGTAGCTATTGATTATCGTGTATGGAAATGCGCTTAATACTAATCATATCGTGTAGTATACGAATGATTATTCATTGCCACAATACACCTCAAATCTATGAGATCATTGTTCATATGATTGATATTACTCAATGTAGAAAGGAAGTAGATAGAGCATAGCGAGTGGTTTGGATCGTACATGACGCGTAAGGTATTTGATATTCATGCTGGGCATATGAGGTACTTCTTAGTGAGCATGGCGAGAGCGTAAAGTACTCTCATAGGGCACGTAAGGTGCTGCTCACAACAGATACTGGACCGCTAGTTATGGATTATTTATGTTGCACACTGCATTTATCTATAGATGGTATCGATTCTTATTTTTCAAATGGTCGATGGAGCATGCCTAATGAGGACTTTATCGGCAAATGTGAAGATGGCGTCCAAAAACAAATATTTACAATCATGGTTGAGCTCAAATATGGCAAATGGCATATGTGCTTTAATGGGCTGCATGTATTATTGTAAGAAGCTTAGAATTTTATCATTGCATCTACAGCTATAAGTAGGCTATCGAAAATGTCAACCGTTAGCTATTGATATTAGTGTACGCCTTCTCCTCTTCAGTTTGCCGTAGTCAAGTTCCCTCATAGAACTACGCGTTAAAGCCATTCCGTTTAGTATACGCAATACACTGCACTAGTTATCGATATAGATCAGTACAAGTGTGGCTACAAGAATCGAGTTTATTGACGACATATCAACAAGTTACTCGACCGAGATAACCATGAAATACAACACGACTTCCTTATCTGCAATCACACTATGTGTGTGCATGATGCTATCTCATCACACAAATGGCATGGATATGCGAGGTGCGCCATCATCATTCACCAATAACAATCCCAATCAGATACCGATGACAGCACAACAATGGAATCAGCAGCCCAATACTAATATGCAAGTTGGAAGTAATAACTGGAATAATGCATTTAGACCAACACTTCCAGCACCTCCAAGTAACAATCAAGGGCAACCTCAACCACCAGAGGAGATAACTATAGATACGACAATAGATCAAAGGACTGAGCGTTTATACATACATTTTCCCAAGAAGTATAATCTTGAACCGATCCAATGGCCACTTAATTTTAGAAGTCCCCGACATCAGAAGGAAATAAAGTGGGGCAATAAAAATGCCCTTATAGCATGCTATAAGGGAAGTAAAAGATATGCAAATGCAAAGAGATTCTATGATGTAAGTTACAGCTATAATACTTGATATCATTGACTTACACCATCATTGTTATTATTGTTATCTAGTCTGTCGACAGAATAGACGATCCGTTTCATAAGCAGAGATTAGACACCATTTTATTTAAGCGTATAGCTAATGGCCAAACGGCAGATAAGGAAATTGGATGCTTTGTATTTGAGCAACCCCGTAAATATGAAAACTTCCATATTTTCATTAGGCGAATCTCTACATTTGCCTCGATTAAACAACTACCGAGTATAGTTGCTCGAGTAATGGATGGTACGTATATCAGTAGAAATAACAATTTGAATACTAGCGCTAATAATAATATTGTTTAGCTATTTCAACCCTTAATGATATAGGAGTCGTGTACGGCAGCATTGTAACAAGAAGTAAGTCATTGCTATTATCATATGAATGAATTTAACCATTGTCATAATAGATTTTTGGATTGCTGAAAACGCTATGGGGCAGTTATATGACCTCAAACTGCTCCACTTTGATTGTTCAACTATCTACGAGGATTTTAGAGAATTGCAGGCCAATTCCGATTTCTCTCCAACATCTAAGTTAGCAACAATTTACAACTCTTTTATTAATAATGTTCGAAGTACTAGTCGCTTTATCGACTCACTATTTTCCTCCTACAAAAAAAAGCTAGCCATAAACTTTACTCCTGATACCACTATTACACCTGATGAGCTCGAGAAACACAACAAGAAACGAGAAGCCTTGAAAGCTTTAATGATTTCAATGGGCGAAGCTATCCCACCGCTGATGATGCTGAACTTCAAAATTACTCACCAATATGACGTAATAAGTGGAAAGTACGACTAAAGAATAGCCTACTTTTACTACGCTTAAGATTCAATCAAAATGAAATAAACCATTTGTTTGAGTGATTTTATATAGTGGAGAGCAAACAAATGCTTATTGATTGTGCAAGCTTATTTATAACTAACAGAAGTTAAAGGCTAACAGCGCTAATTGGTTGGAAAAACATTGTATTTGATTAATGTGGATTAATGATAACATATAATGGATAATCAATGAGATTATAATTACGCAGTACGTAGAATAAGATGCACGCCACTATCTGACCATACTAGATCACTCATGGCGCCTACTTCAAGGTCGAATGCCGCATTCTCAAAGGCTGGCTGCATTTGCCCACGCGTGAAGAAACCTAAATCACCGCCACGCGTGGCACTAGAACAATCAGACTCTGTAGTCGCGAGAGCTGCTAGAGTAATTTCACCCGAGACAATACGTGCACGATATTCTCTAATAATTGCTTCGGCTTCCTCTTTACTACGCGTGATACGACTCTATAGAAATGATACGCGTATTTCAGTATATATATATAAGATAGTATTCCTCCTCCTTCCTCCTCCTCCCACTCTCCTTGAACTTACCGAACGCCATGAAGCGGGACGACGACTCTCGCGATGTTTAACGAGTAGATGACTAGCGCGCACCTGCTCCACTTGTTGTCCCTCTGATTGAGGTCGCTCCCAACGACTCTCCTTCGTACGTGTATTATAGTAGTATGGAAGATTGAACGACGTCGACTGTCGCACTTCCCAATAGGGTGGTAGCGGGCCTTGGCCGTCACTCATGATCAACAAGCAGCACGTTTACGCTAAAGAATAAGAGAATGAAAGAGAGAAAGAGAGAAAGAAGGAAGAAAAGGGAATCGTAGGTTCACTTGAGGGTTGCGCCATCTGTTCCGTTACTTATCCTATTCCACATCTCCTTCCTTCTTTTCTCCTGCTTCTGCTTCTGCTTCTGCTTCTTCTCTTCCTTCTACTCATAGTGCAACTACCATCATCTAGTTGACTATTCCACTGCTTATTCTATATATACTATACACAAAACTGCACCCCTTTCAATATGACTGCTTTACCAACTCAGCTGTTCTCCGGTGTACTAATCTCGCCTCAAGTGCAAAAAGCACTACCTAATGGCTATGTTGTTCGTCCACTCGCTATTGACGACTACGAGAAAGGCTTTATCGAGGCTCTAAGTCACTTGACGGAAGTAGGCCAACACTCAAAGGCAACCTTTCTGGAACGGTTTACCTATATTAAAGCCCACAACCATGAATACTACACGATAGTTATTGAGGACACGAAACGAGCAAAGGTTATGGCAGCCGGTACTGTTTTCATTGAACGTAAATTCATTCGCGGCAATGGACTAGTAGGTCATATCGAAGATATTGTAGTGCATAAAGAGGCACGCGGTCTACAATTCGGTCGTTATATCATTGAAGCACTCAAGTATATTGGTGCTAGTGTGGGATGTTACAAGAGTAAGTGCTACGACTACTACTAGAATACCGATATACTCATCGCTTGTATACTAGTTATTCTTGATTGTTCGGAAAAGAATGTGCCATTCTATGAGAAATGCGGGTAAGTTTTAATCCATCTATAATAGATATAGCATCATCATCATCATCATCTAATAATGACTGATTACAATTAGATTCAAGCTAAAGGAAGTTGAAATGTCATGGTATATTCCAAAGGATACACCACGCGCCAAGCTTTAATTGTCTATCATTGATAATTAATAATAGCTAATACAAATGAGAAACTAGTTTATTTCATAGATCGTCGTCGATTGGCCTTGAGTTTAGTAGCAGCTAGTGTAAATTTAGGCTTTTTAGATGGACGTGCTATTCAGGATATGAAATAAACAAAGAAATACATTAACATATATACTCTATTGCTATTGTTACTACTATTGCTTACCTGGTTCTGGCGCTTCTTCCTCTCTCTCTTCTTCATCGTCTTCAAATGCTTCCATATGATCATCGTCGTCATCGTCACTATTGAATTCATTATCATCCTCCGTATCAGAGTCGAATAGACCACCATTACGACTACGTGGATTATTGGCATCTTCAATCTCTACATCATCTTCGTCATTTCCTTCTTCTTCGCTATCATTATCTTCATCGTCATCTGCTTCTTCGCCATTGGCCTCGTCCTGCTTCTGTCGTAATTCAGATGCTGCCTTTTTACGTGCAACATTCTCCTCTTGTTCCTTACGACGACGTGCCTTCTCTTGTTGTTTCTGCGCCATACGCTTCTCTTGCTCTTTCATTTCAGCCTTTGTCCTTACCACTGAATTACGCATGTACACATTAACTATATGTATATCTCTCGATTATATGAATTACTTACCATGATGGTGATATAGTACTTCTCCATCACAAAGACCCGCCTCCACCTTGAGCAGTTTCAACTCCATACGTGGACCCATTTCCGTTAGACGTACGGCTCGTTGCTCGGAACTCTGATTATTACGGCCGACGTAGCGTTGTGATAGTGTCACCGTATTCTCAGGACCGTCTTCTATATCACTTTCCGAGGCAAATGCTTCTCTATTGTTGTTGTTGTTGTTGTTAGTCACTGGTCTATGTACCATCTAATATACACTACGCCACTTACCGTAATACATAATCGCTGACATCTTCAAATTGAGAGAGATTAGGCAGATTGGTATTGATGACCACGCGTTTAATTCCCTTTGTGACGCCTACTGGCTTTACATTAATGCTATAATGACGGAAATCAATGTTGCCCGTATCTGAATTGTAATTCAGTAACACCACACGACGTGCCTCTGATAATTTCATCTGTATACACATTGGCATCATTAGTATACTTGTTCATTAGCAGCATAGTAGAGAGTGTATATTCCTACCGATTTCACATTAATTGGTGCAAATAGATTTTGGAACATGGCCGTTAATAGCTTCATTTGTTTTTGCTCGCCACCAAAGTTATTCATTACTAACTGTAGATTATCATCGTTAATAAAGCGACATCGAGTCGATGATTCCATATTACTTACTAGTGGTGCTGTTTGGAATTCGGTACCAGGTGATTTGGGACGTCGTTGTGCAGCGAGTACATCTCGTGCCAATGAATAACTGCATACGCGGAAAGTTAACGTTGGACCATGGGGGACACGAGCCATACGCAAGTTGACCGCAGTTTCAGTTCGACCGAATATAAGCATATGCGTAACACCAAGCTGTCCGGCTACTTGAAGGAAATCCTTTAGCTTGTTGTTTTTCCTTTCCTGTAATAACTAGTATGAGTAACGCGATACTAAAAAGTAGCCTCCTCCTATACTATCACCGACCTTAAGACGTGAGGCTGTATGTGGTTCCATCACCGAACGGATATCATGCACTAGTTCCGATACACTTTTACCTGGATTACCGGCTCGAATCACAAAGCTTTTCGGTATTTTAGATGCATTCTCCACGCTGGCACCTTCAGGTATTGCTGCTTGTTTAGCGTGCGTTCTAGTTTTTCTCTAGATATACATATATATATATATATCGCGTATATCTCGTCAGCTAGTCACTTGATAGTCATCACCTCGTTAACTTACACGACGACCCATTATTTATTAGTAACAGTGTGATAACGACAATACGAATGAATAAAAGAATAAGCAAGCGTAAAATTCAAAAGTTAAAAAGAAAAAAAGAAAAAAACACCAATGCATATATTTACTTTCTCCATTCACCATGTCTAAACAGCAGGATAGCCCCGTTGAAGGGCAGACATCTACTTCCAAATGTCCCGTAGATCACGCGGCCTACGCTCATTTCTTGCCAAATAGCAAGACAGACGGAGTAGCAGAGGGACAGGATAAGGAATCACTTAATCCGGCCAATTACATGCCGGCACCTAATCAAGAACGTGCGGACAATCAGCGTATATCACTTGATACGCAACGCGAATTATCCACCATCCCGATGGCAGCACCCACTCACGCGTCGGATGGTGCAAGTAATAGTGGCGAGAATGCATGTCCCGCGGCAACTGGCGACAACAAGCATGGCGTGTGGGTGTATCCATCGCAGCAAATGTTCTTTAATGCACTTCGTCGTAAAAACTGGAATCCAAACGAGGAGGATATGCAAACGGTAGTGCCAATTCATAATGCGGTCAACGAACGTGCCTGGAAGGAGATTCTAAAATGGGAGCATATGCATGAAAGGTAAGCGAATTGAATGGATAGCAATCATAGGAACTCACGCGTAGAATACGCGTAGTGATTGTGGTCGACCAGCACTGGTACGTTTCCAGGGACGGCCTCAGGATATTTCGCTAAAGGCTCGATTACGTAGTTGGCTCGGGTAAGTAGTAGAAAATACGAGTGGAATGCTTATTGTTAATAATAACATTCTGTGTACTTGTCCATCATTACTATACTACCACCAGGTATAAATTGCCATTTGATCGACATGATTGGGTAGTAGATCGATGCGGCGAGGAAGTAACCTATATTATCGACTTCTACGCAGGTCAACATGATCCAAAGAGGCCAGAGGCAGTAGCATCGTTCTACTTGGATGTACGACCGGCACCCACATTCCCTGGTCTTATAGATCGAGCACGATTTCTATTTCGGCAGTTGACAAGCGATTAACTACGTTGTTTTGTTTATTTACTAAGAGTACCGGAAGGAGTCTGATCATTGGTGATACTAGTCATGCTTGCTAGATTAAATGATCTGATTAGCGTAATATATATATTATGCATCGAACTTTATTATTATAATAAAAGCACATTAGTGAAATAAGACTATGCTATTGACATTACATCGTAATAACTCATAAGTATTCTGTAGCATAATTGGAATATATACATATTTATTCAATAAATGATTGAATGATCTTGTAGATATACTTGTTGTTGTTGTACCAAGGAATAATGACTTGAATGGCATGAACACTAAAGGGTCTTGTAACACCAATACATTCTTGACTTGAATACCTATAATATCTACTTGATGATGTCCTTGTCCTGTTCTGTAATCATAATGGATTAGTATGGGTATGATTATCTGTTGGATTATCACTTACTGCTTATTGTGGTGGCTATTCAATCAATGAATACCGTATTGTGATTAGCGCGTCGTACATTACAGCCAGAAGAGTAACTTACAAGCTGTTATGCAAAATTACATACGGATTGTGTGCCATAGCGTGATTAGTACATCCACGCGTTACGATCAGAAATATTAACTTACATCCTATCGTGAGGAATACCCATATTAGCCGTGTGTCACATTTAGTCAGCGTACCGTTCATTACAGCAATCGTATTAGCTTACAGGCTACCATAGAGGGTCATATGTGAATCATGCATCATGGTATAATTAGTAATCATAGTGTGTAATTGTTATGCTCACTTACATGCTGTTATATACGAACGTATGGATTATGTGCCATTTGCAATTAGTACGTTATTCATTATCATCGAAATGCTAGCCTACTTTCTGCAATACAGGAACACATGAAGTGATATTATGCTATAATTAGTATACCCATGCATTATGATCAGAATGATAACTTACAATCTGTTATGCAAAACACATATCGACCATGTGTCATATCGTGATCAGTACATCCATAGATTACAAATAAAATGGAAACTTACGTCCTATCATATGTAAACATGTATTGAGCATGGGTCAGATTATAGTTAGTACGCCGTAAATACGATCAGAATAATGACTTACTTGCTATCATACAGGAACATACAAAAATCGTGTGCCATAGCGTGATTAGTACTCATTCATGCATGTATTACAACCATAATGATGACTTACGGCCTATCGTATACAAACGAATACGTGGATCATGAGCCACATTGATATTAGTATTCATTCATTACGGCCAGGATGGTAACTCACCCGCTATTATACGAGAGCATACGGAATCATGTGTCACACTATAGTTAGCCCAGCCATACATTGTAGACAGAATGACAACTTACAAACTGGTGCACAGAAATATACGTGGATCGTGTGTCACGTTATAATTAATACATCACTTGTTACAATCAGAACGAGAACTTACACCCTATCATAAACATACGTGGATCAGTATCATACCATAGTTAATACCTCGTTCAATACGATCAAAATGGTTACTTACGCCCTATAATACGATAATGTATAAATTGTGTGACATCTTGTAATTAGTACACCATGCATCATAATCATAGTGATAGCTTACAGGCTATGGTACAGGAACATATGTGAATTGTAGGTCATATGGTAATCAGCGACCATACTGTATAGTTGGCATAGTAACTTACAATCTATCATACAAGAACATACGTGGATCAGGTGTCATAGGGTGATTAGCAATTATACGATACTGTCAGAATGATAACTTACTCCCTATCAGACAGGAACATATGAATGAGTGTTGTAATTTAGTTAGCACGGGATTCATGTGATCAAAATGGTAGCTTACGACCTATTGTATACAAATAGGTGGATCATGTATAATATCATAATTAGTACAGATAGCTTGTAGCCACTACGATAACTTACAGGTACTTGAAAATGGTAGTTATATATAATTTTGATTTGCACTACAATTAGCCTAGTACTTGTTACGGTCAATAAACTAACTTACCAGCTATTATTAACAAAGTAACAGATGGAATAAACATTGAAATGTGATTAGCATGGCAAAACAACCATTAATATACATGAACTTACGAGCTATCGGTAGTCATCGGTAGACAATGAAACAATAGGCTACGGTTAGTACATCAATTGATAGGGTCACGGCCAGACATACCACGACGATCCAAGGCGGGACTAGCTTCAACGACGCCCAGACTGGTGAGAGCGACAACGGCGACGGCAATAGCGATAATGGCAGAGAACTTCATGTTGATGTTGGCCTAGTGGAATGGATAAACAGATAAACAGACTAGAACGAGAGTAGATAGCAGCTAGAGTAGAGTAGAGTAGAAGAGCGAGTATAAAGATGGCAAGTTGAGTGTAGCAATGGTGCTCGATTTATAGCCGAGATGATAATGATGATGGCAGATATTGATATAGCAGAATCGTCAATCCATTGTTTGCAGGTAGTATAGCGAGCAGATAGTACCAATTAGATGAGTGGTGAATGTTTGCCATGTCGTGTAACCGCATGATCTGTCAATTATCCGAACCTACATTATATCGGCATTTCAAAATACTCCATTATTGCAACCACTAATAATAATGTGTGTTTATTGTTCTATTCAATGTATGATTCATGCCATTGAGACGTGTCCTGCAAAGGCCATTCAGTATTCATACGACAAAGGCTAATATAGCAAACAGTGTATACGTAGCCGAGCTAGCCGTTCTTCTCTATATCAATCAAACAAGAAACTTTTGTTTTGTTCACGTCATTGTTCGCTAACTACCAAATGCCTTCTACTAGCAATGGCTGCATTGTTGACCACTAATCAACGTGTAGCATTTCCTAATTAGGAAACCACACTATAGTGTAAAAAATAAAAATGAAAAATACTCCCCTACTTTGTATTATCATAATAAAGTGATATATCATCACTAAGTAGATGAAGTAGCAGCTTAAATAATAATAGCAACGGGTGGTTTCGATCCACCGACCCTTGGGTTATGAGCCCAATACGCTTCCACTGCGCTACGTTGCTATAGCTATCATAAAATAGTACGCTCGGAACCTCGTCGAGTTTCCCTCGAATTTTCCACCAATCAGATCCCTTTAAAATGCTTTATCCTGTTCATTAGAAACATCAACCACCGCCATCATCATGGCTATATATATGGTGCTGTTGACACACTCACCATCTCCATACCTGCTCTTCTACTCTATTCTACTCTCTTTACTCTCCTCCTCCACTACTTTCTACTCTCGTTCTAGTCAGCTCACCTTTCCATCTTATCCAATCGATATCAACATGAAGTTCTCTGCCGTTATCGCTATTGCCGTCGCCGTCGTCACTCTCACCAGCCTGGTCGCCGTTGAAGCTAAGCCCGCAATAACCCGTCGTACTCCTCAAGAAGAAGTTACAGAAGTTATAGAGAAACCTCCCGCCGCTGCTGATACCGCCAGGCAATCTCCTCCCCCCAAAGAGTCCCATGCCTAGAATGCCATCGCTTCTGCCTGAACAAGACAAGAACATCATCAAGTAGATATATAGGTATTCAAGTCATTATTTCTTGGTACAAGTATATCTACAAGATCATTCCGTCTATTAATTCATGGCCTTATTACATAAAAATATCCAGTTATTTATTGAATAAATATGTGTGATATTTTGACCATTATAAAAAATTCTTTATTTTTATTTTATTTTGTCTGACCTTGTAATTCCTCTCTGCATTTTTCTTTTCTTTCTTTCTGCTTGTTTTTGTGTCTTGCGCTATCCATATCTATAGCATCCATAATGGTTCCCGTTACTTCCACAATAACTCTAACAGATGCTGTTGTATCGAAATCAGCTCCACTTGTTTCTAGCAAGAAACGAGTACAATCCTTGTTTTTCCCGTCAAATTACTTGTCTGAACGGAAACCAAGTGAAGAGAGTATGACGATGATGCAGCCGATTGAGCGATCGTCATCTTCATTTTATACCACTGCTGTACCACACTCTTCTGCGTCATTGAACAAGTCCCAAGGAATATGGCGTCCTCTCCCACCACTATCACCAACATTGACGCGGCAATCAAGTGTACAAGCATGGCTCGAGAACGATATGGAAGAGCTGGACTTGCCAGAACCAATGGCACTAGATTCAGCAGACGATTTCGGTTTCTCCTCTTGTTCTTCACCAGCTGTTATGTCTAAAAAAGCACGAATAGGCTCATTCGACCTGCCTTATAACGTGCAACAAAGTCAAGTGCAAACAATAGCTGCTAAACCATCCAAATACGCATTCTTTACAAGGAGCGCGTATCACCAATTTAGCGTACAGTCATCGTCGCAGACGAGTTTCAACAATAGCCACCAATTGTAACAACTTTACTATAGACAATAGTCTAACATTATAATTATTTGTTATTTTAGAAAGTGTAACACGGCCGCTATTCCATGGTGCTTGCTAGTTTTATTTAATGACTATGACAAGTGCTATATGGTCCACACGGTAGGTATTTCCATGTGTGTACATCCAGTCGGCTAGATAACAACCTTTTGTTTATTATGAAAAGGGTACAAATAGTAATAGTAATGATATTAGTTACTTGTATCTCCTTAGGCTTCTTTCATATTCATTGAATGGTAAGCTTTCGATTGAGTTTGTATACATTCTTAGTATGATCCTTGTTGTATGCGTATTATATTCGTCGCTATATTTCGGATATATATCCAATGATTATTTAATCATTCATATCGAAATGTTATATAAAAATAAAGCGACAATTACACTAGTATTCTTTATTCTATAATACAGGATTTCTTTTTCTGATTAACGCTATTAACCTTTGCTTCTACTAATAAGTAATAGCCATGTTAATAAGTATTTAGATGCGATTGATGATACATTACGGATAAGTTGTTTCTGTTGTCCTCCTTTTCTTGAACATTTAGAAGTAATGGCACTTTGATGTAGTTGTGTTGGAACACCGTTTCCATTGCGAAGACTGAGAATAATCTGAATAGAATTCAGACATGCTGCCATATCCCGATTCCATAAATGATACTCGAATCCTTTACCATTCATGTCATCTTTACAATTCTGATGTGTACATCTAATAGAATAATGAGTTAGTATATTGTTATAGATTATATTCATCTTAAGAAGGCATGACAAGTGACGATAGGATATCTCGTCAATTAGAAATACTTGAACACCATGCTTTATTGTTATCCACACTTGCGTATGATTTATTTGTGTATTCTTGATTAAAATAACGTCATCGTATTTCTCTACCCCTTATTGTCTTTCTTATTCCATTCCACTATGTCTACTACTACTACTGCTGAAATATCGAGTAATCCCAACTCGTCTTGTAGATTACTAGTTTGTCTGAATAGTCTTCCATTTCATGACCAGCGTGTCTTCCGTAGTCTACTAGGTCATATCGGATTAGTGCGTTTATCAGCATGTTGTCGCTCGCTAAGAAGCAGTATTCGAAATGATAGAGCATTATGGCAAGCACTATACCATAGAGAGTTCCTATCAAAAGATTGCTATGATAAAGAAATGGATTTCGTATTATGGTGTGTACGCACGGATGTCAACAATCCATGTACATCGGATAAACGAGCCGATCTACTAGAGAATGTGGACTGGTACAACACATATCGTCGACGAGTGAGCACCGAGAATAATTGGCGATTTGGACGATGCAAGACCACGCGTATCAATATGGAACATGACAATGATGGAATGCGCTATCGCAAAGATGCTGATAATAATCGTATATTTATTGCACTGCAATATCGTCCAGACGGAACACCAATTCATAGCTATGTTTTAGGATATCTGCCGCATTCAAATCTTAGATCAAACAATAATACTGTGTATAACAGTACATTCTCTACATCGCCAAACGTTCTTTCGCTGGATATTGGTAATGAAGATGAGTATACTTATGTCCTGGGTGATCATTACATAGTCGTAACTCCTGAGGAAATTGAAAGCGACACCGACTATAATGTAAAAATACTTTCTCGCAAACATGGTGGTATTTTCACTACATTCGATGTTCCAGTATCATATAAAGTGGAGATAATCGAAGGGAAATGGATATTATTAGTGCATGAGAGAGAGGGAGGATTCTATGATTCACCAGTTTGTATATGTAGGCGTAGTAATTGTACAATGATGCAATATAGCTAGTACTAATCAATAGATATAGCCAATGCAATGGTATTCGATATAGATAATAGTATCATGTGTCCAGGAAGCATTGATGGTACATGGGATGCGGTCCATTTCTACAAAACAACCAACAATAGAGCAATAGTATACACGGCAAGAAGAGTCAAAGTCAAAGATGATACAGATCGTATTGAATGGGCACTATACCAATTCTCGAGCAATAACCCTGTAGTACAATTGCGAAATGGCTGGTTTCATTTACCCGAGAGGGTAATGGATGTGGCAATATATGCTCATAATTCATACGACTCGCATATGATAATTGAAATACTTGATTCTGTTCGTAGTGATCTATCCATAATTCACAGTGTAGCATCCAGTGGTCAAAGTCATACTTTACGTAATTGCTACACTACAACTGACCAACATATACCCATTCCGTTATTAAGGGCTGGATGCAGATATCTAGAATTTGGTTTCAGACCAACAAAAGTATGGACAGATTTATCCTACGATGACGATCAAGTATTACAAATGCCGGGTATGGCTTTCATCATGCATATTATAGGAGATCTCTATGTTTTTATTACATATCATAATGATACAGAAAGTCGATTGCTTGTTGACATCAATACAAAAGAGATAATATGTAAATTGGAAATACCAGATATGGGCTTGGACCTGCCTGACTATGCAATAGTCGGTACAATATATAGTTCCAATGAAAAACGTACGCTAGTGATAGAAGAATACGGTGAACTATAACAAACATCAATAAACCATATTACATTAGTTGATAAGAGTAGTGTTTATACATCATTAAACCATAACACATGCTAATACTTTCTATAAACTGGATGATTAATCGAACAAATCAACTATAGTAGCAATTGAGACATCAACCTGTACAACCTGATGAATGCTTCTCAATGCATAGAGGATGTTACTCGGTAGCACATGTACTGCGTCATCATTTCACTCTGCTTGATTGAAGATTGCTATCTGAATCCTCTCGAATACCATTATAACAATGCGCTGAATAAAACAAGCATCCATATTGTCCTTTACTAAATGTTCCTGCCAATTCATCATAGCTTGTCAATACTATTGTAATATATGATATCGCAATCATTAACATCTCCCTCAACTGCTAGGGTCATGACAACTACTCAATAATAATAGCAATACGATAATGGTGTAAACAGTTGTGCAAGATTATTTATTGATTGGGAAAAATCTGTAATTTACATCGATCGTAGCAACAATCGAGTAGTTCATGTTTTTTATTATTATTATTTGTGTAAATAGTTTATGTTGCAGAGTGATGCTTTGACATTGCTTCTCGAGTAATATTGTCGGGTTGCAGTCCTGCACCTAGTAATTCTCGATAATAGCGCTGCGCTGTAGGGATATCATTTATTTTGGTATACCAATGAATAAGCGTATTATAGGTGACGATATCCCATTGCACGTTGCTCCTTCGTAGTTGCTCCATTATATACGCCATGCCCGTCTCATCTTGCTTGCTTGAGTAGGCATGCAGCATAATGTTGTAGGCTATTGTAGGCGGTATCAGCTTACGTCTCGCGAATTCATCGAACATTTCCCGTGCTTTCGTTGCATTACCGAATTTCGCATAACCCCGCATTAGCTCGCAAAGGGTCACCACGGTGGGATGCACGTTATTGACGAGCATTCGCTGATACATTCGTTCCGCCTCCGCAATGTCGCTACCCTTAACGTGAGCATGGATCAACTCGGTATAGATGTGCGCGTTGACCTGTACGCCTTCTGTTCGCATTCGATAATAAATGGCCAAGGCATCGACGAGACGACGCGCCTCCACGTAAGTGTGCATAAGTATGGAGTAGATGACGCCGTTTGGTTGTCGCTTTAAACGACGCATCTCCTCTACGACACGCTCGGCCCCTTCAACATCCGTACGTCGCATGTAAACGGTGATTAGATTGCCGAACGTACGCTTTCCTGGCATTACACCGTCGGCGAGCATTTGCTGGTACAACTGCCAGGCACTATGTCGATCAGCGGGATACACGCAGCCATAAGCGCGCAGCATTAAATTGTACACCATCTGCGAAGGGACCAGCTGTTTATTGTTCCGTCTATAGGTGCGAAGAAGCTTTTCCATACGACGTAAACTTTGCCATGGCAATGTACGAGCACGACCGGTATTACGCGAGTATATCCCACTAAGATGTGCGCGTAACATTAGTTGCAGTGTAAGTTCGTTGGGCTTAAGTTTGGCGTTCTCTAGTTCCTGATACGCCTTCTCCGCTTCCTGTATATCATAATTGTATGTGGCATTACGTATATCGTTATGGAATGGTTCTAGTTCTGGATTATCCTCCATGAATCGTCGCGAAAATCGATATGATGGTCGCGTAACTGAATCTGCCTTAGTGTTGAGCGACCGAGTTGCATTCGGTTCGGATCGACATTCCTCTTGCTTTGCTTGATCTGCTGCTTCTTCAGGCTTACTAGATTCGTGTTTAGTATCAATAGAATCTGACAATAGTCCAGGTAAGGTATATAGTGTCCGCAAGAATAGTCGGTTTTCTACACGTTGACGCGATATCAGTCGACTGCTACATGCTTGTGGTGCGTAAAGTAAAAGTGTCCTAGCGTACAAGTTTAGATTAGAACGCACTGAGAACCATGCATATTGTTTTAACATAGTGTTCTCTCAAATCATAAAGGACAGACAGTATGGAATTGAAGCAACACGTCAATATCGTTCGTTTCCAATTTCTAACAGCGGTTTGTTCTTTATTTTTCTTTCACCTTCCCATATTCGCTTTCTACGTTCTATTGCTTGCACAATGACAAACGAGCATACACCTAGTGCAGAATCGAGTTTACCAGAAACAACTGGCCAATTACTTGGTTTGCCAGCTATTACTAGTGAGCATTCCAGTAATAGTAATAATAATAGTGTCCGTCTCGAAGAACTAGGTCCAGTTGGTGAGTGAACAGTGTGGTTGCCCATTCTTTATTCATATTAATACTGACATCATAGTAATTAACGAGGACGGCAGTATTAGTCGTATCAATAATTGGCGTGAAATGTCAGAACACGAGAAGAAGGTTCTTGAGCGTGTGTTATTGAAGAGAAATGCACAACGACTAGCACTGCTTCGTAGTCAGGATGCGGAAGAAGCCACTACAACGAGTGAGCAACATCATGAATCGTAAGCCAACTAGCAAGTAAACACTTATTAGCTATGACAGAATTGTACTATAAAAATGATATCACACATAACAACAGAATGTTAATGTACTATTTGAGTATGCATCGCCATTGATTAGTCATTTAGTTGCATGTTAGCTATGTAATTATGGCCCCTTATTAGCAGAGTCTCAATCAATCAATCTATGAATATCATTGATATTGTTGTTATGCTACACTGTTACTATTTCTATTATGATAGAGCTGTTGATCTATAAATAAAGCTCGCTCGTAGGTATGGTTGAATTGTGACGACAGGAGTAATGACAACAACCCTGACGTAGATGAATTATAATCATTTGCTGCCTCCTCGTACATACACACACATACACACATACGCCCCTTTTCTTACCACCTACTCACTTGAGTATGGCACAGTTTAATAATCGTTTGCCATTACTTGTGTTGTGTTGACTATTTGTATCACAATTAAAAGTCTGACAGCTGTCTACAACATTGACCATGTGAGTACTTGAATGATGCAGCCACTTGGAGAAACGAGTGTCAGTCCACTTAAATACTATTTGAAGCAGTCTCACTCATAATAAATAACGGTTTTTCCCACTTATTCACTTATTACTCCTAGTTACTTACTTACTCGCCTACCTACCTACTTAGTGTTATCGCCATATATTCGCTTATTATCCGTTACATTATCAGGATATATATTACTGTTACTGATATTATTCTATATCAGCATCAACATCAACATCATCATCATGCCAAAGGATAAAAGATGTAAGTGTGTATGCGTGTGTGCGTGCGTGCGTGCTCTGTTTCATAAGATGGTCATGCCTCGTTAGTGTAATAAGTTAAGCCGATGCTAATTGTACATTTTGTTGCAATGTGTATATTAGCCGGTGAGTATCGTATCTCACCCTACAATAAATTCATGAAGAGCGAGCTTGCTCGTGTCAAGTCTGAACATCCGGACTTGAGCCATCGTGATGCTTTTAAGCAAGCGGCTAACAATGTAAGTCTATACGTAAACAAACAAACAAGCAAACAAACAAATACAAACATGACAAGCTAATGATGAGAATTCTAGTGGAAGAACTCGCCGGATAATCCAAAATATGAACCTCGAGGACCAGAAGCACAACATTCGATGGATCGATCCTCGCCTAGTGCAGAACCTCCTAGGGCAGCTGTGGCTACTAGCCATCACCATCATCCTCATGAGACAGCGCACGCCATGGCCAGTCGAGAAAAGGAGCAACACGCGCGTGGTGAGGAAGAGGAGCAGGAGCCCATGCAGCAAACGAGCCAGGAACCAACACCTAGCAAGATGACGCACCCCTCGAATACCGCGCAAGTAAGGGAGACACCGATAGTAGCAGTGCAACCGTCAAAGCATGAAACCACAATGCAGATGCCGGCCATGTCTTCTGCTACCGGTGAGGTTGGTGGTGGCAATGCTGGCGGTGTCAACAACAGCAGCAATGGCAGCAGTGATATGAGTCATTTATATCAGCAACAACCTCATTCATCAAGTGATAGAAATCACAAAGAGCATGAACATAACGACAATGATAGGGAATCAATCATGCAATCAGCAGCTTTACCTCTCAATCCAGACATTAGCGCCAATCTCTCGTATGGTTTCCAAAGTACACAGCATCATCAAGGATTCTAATGGCATACTTCTCTCTTTCTTTCTTTCTCGATGCCATTCCTATGTCTGATTGCTTAGTTGTTTGTTCATGAGTGTTGCGAGTAGTATTTCTACAATAAATTCTATTCATGTTTTATTGCTGATAAATAAAATGATCAATTGATTACTGTTCAGAACGTAGACATAAACTAATGAGTCATATCGATTGTCATGATTAGCAAAAAAAATAGACGAGAAAATACACGCGTATTTTTACATTTAACAACACGCCTTTCTCGTATTATTTACTCGCTCGTTTCTCTTCCCCGTTACTTTGTCCCATTACAAGATTAGCTTGACAATAAACCGATCATGGTGAGTGGCAATAACTATAGCAACTAATACAGCAGTATTACTTATTGCGAGTAGTCTAAGAAACGTGGTGTATCTGCCGAGGAGAAAAGGCAACGAATGCAAGATTACTTTCACGAAACAGTGCGTATATGATAATAGAATACGATATATATATATATAGACCATCGTCTAATTGATGTAGAGTGATGTATTTCAACTAAAAGAACTCGAAAAGATCCTGCCAAAAGTAAAGGGCATTGGTAATTGATAGAGTGCAATAGATTGTCGTTGATAGCATACTATCTACTAATCACACTTGTTATAGTGGCGCAATCCGTAAAGGATGTACTACAGGAACTCGTCAATGATGGATTAGTGCATTGCGAAAAGATTGGCACGTCCAACTATTACTGGTCATTTCCTAGTGAAAGTTATCGTGTAGTAAGTAGGCGATGTTTACGCGTACATGTCACCAATTAACGATAATTATTATTATGAAACGATGCAATGATAGAGAGAGCAGAAATTGACCAGTTTACAAGAGGAAGAGGCCCAGTTAACAGAGAAGAAGGCTGCGTTGGAGGCTGCCATCGAGGAGGCTAATCAACGTCGAGTTGCCTCGGTAAGTGTCACTATTACTTACTTTGATATATATATATATTTATATAGAATAATGATGTGTAGGATCATCGAGAGCAATTGCTTGCAGCACTGGCAGAGGCAGAAGCACGCAACAAAGAATACACTGATGAATTGCAACAATTCAAAGACAATGATCCTGATACTATCGAAGCTAAACGTAACACACTGCCATACTAGTTGATATTGCCATTCAATCAATGACTAATACACATATTTATTTCTTAATTGTTATAATAATAGGTAAAGCAGCTGAAATATCTAAACAAGCAGCCAATCGATGGACAGGTAAATAATGAATTCCTATCTATTACAGCAATGATAATCATTATTAACACATATGCATGTATTGGTTGTAGATAACATATTTGCACTACAAGCTTATTGTTCACGTAAATTCAATATTGAACAAAGAGAACTACGTAAACACTTTAACATCCCTGAGGATTTCGACAATGTAGAATAGGCTTGAGACAATTCTACATGACATGTATTGACATTAATGACGTGTATGTGTATGTATACATGGAATATGAATAAACGACGAGGACCATTCCATGTAATGCATAATAATTATACGAATGTCATCATGTGTACTTTTCTTAGTAAATAAACAAACATACACTCACTTAACTAGTCAATTGATTGATGCATCTAAGAATAGGATGTGTATATGCATGTCAATTGAGTGTAGATATCCCTTGCATTCATTCGTTGTAATCACTAAGGAGTCATACATACTGAAAGTGACATGGATGACTACACCGATTAAAATAATATTTTAGTAGAATCCTTTTTTCTCATTAGTCATTTCAATTCACGCTTGTCCTTCTAGCAATATTTTTCTCCTGCCACTTTATTTGCATACGTTGCACTTACCTTTTTTCTTTTTTTCCTTCAATAGCATACGTCATTATTGAATCCTATAGACGTAATGTCTCTAAAGGACGACGGTCAGCGTAGATATGGACTACTAGGCGTTGTCGTCGTCTCGCTTGTGGATAGCGTTCATACGTGGGTTCACCGTATGGTAGACTCACCTACACTAGTAACCAAGAGTGCCACTGCCACTGCTACTACTACTAGTACTCTAGGAGCGGTGGCCTCCACGTCCGTAAGAGGCTTACATAGACGTGGTGTAGGTGGTCGTTCCGGCTTTTGGATCGGTGTTATCGGCACTACCACAGTGGTAATGGGCGTGGTTACCTACTTTACTATTAGACGTCGTCGTCAGTTCCATAAACGACGTCGTCACTTGCTTGAACGTCGTCGCTATGAAGAAGCCCCGGCGTTGGAGGAGGGACAAGTACCACCTGAACACTGGTCGCTATTAGTGGATGGACAATTCGTTAATCCATATCCTGGCTGGCATGACCACACGCTATGGGATGTACTTCGATGGTGGTTCGGTCGTCCGAATCAACATAGACCAAAATCAACAGAGGTAAGTTACAAGTAGATAATAAATGAATAGGAATATTTACATTAGTATGTTATCATGTATTCAGGAAGTGAAGAAGACATTACCATTAGTCACGCCTAACTTTGAACTTATGTATCCCGAGGGACAACGTTGTCAGCATCAATATCCGGTAACTGTAACATGGCTGGGTCAGTCCACTTGTTTGGTACAATTGGACGGTGTCAATATATTAACAGATCCGATATTCAGGTAAATGTCATAATACAATGAACTACGATGTATGTTACTAATTGTAATGAATACTAGTCAATGTACGGTGAATAATTATTTGGGACCACGTCGATTACGTCCTACTCCGTGTCAACTATCCGACTTGCATGTCGATATTGTACTCGTATCGCATAATCATTTCGATCATTTGGATGAACATGTAGTGTATGCACTTAACAATACTGTACAATGGGTGGTGCCACTTGGTCTACGTGATTGGTTTGCACGTCGAGGTGTCTACAAAGTGATTGAACTCGATTGGTGGCAGGAACATACATTCCAGGGTAATGCCGGATTTACCGTAACTGCTACACCATTACAGGTACGTATTGAATTACATGTTCAATGAAATGATGAATGCTAATTAGTGTAATTATTATTATATACGAAATAAGCATTGGAGTGGACGCTCTTTATTCGATGTCAATCAGTCATTATGGTGTGGTTTCGTCGTTAAAGGACCATCTTCATCATTCTTCCACTGGTGAGATTCAATAATGAATGTATGCTAATGACACTATCTAACTATAGCTATAATGTAGTGGTGATACAGGTTATTGTACAGCGTTTAAAGAGATTGGTAAACGATTAGGACCTGTTACACTTGCTACCATTCCAATTGGAAGTTATGCACCTCGGTGGTATATGGAGCATCAACACATTGATCCTGGTAAGTAATTGTTGTTACTGTTTGAGACATGAATATCAATAGTTAATCATTGTAATGTAACAATGTAGATGATGCTGCTAAAATACATAAAGATATTGGAGCACAACTATCAGTTGGTGTACATTGGGGCACATTCTTAATGTCAGATGAGGTAAGTCAATGCTGTCTTATTAATACACATACATATTCATATTCATAATACATTATAGCATTATATGGAACCACCAGAACGACTAAGGAAAGCAGTGGAGGATCACAAGCTAGGCGATTCATTCATTACACTACCACTGGGTGAGACACGCGTAGTAACCAGTTCATTCCCGGAAAGCACAACAACTCATTCTAATCCTTCTATAACACCTGAAAGTAAGTAAGTGAACATTGTAGTTATTACTAGTATGATTATTAAGACATGTTATATTGTCTATCATCATTCTATTACTGTATAGATAATCTATCGGGTACTACCACACCTGATGCTTTATTAGGTGAAAGTTATCATCATCTAGCAGAATCATGGACATCATAAAGATAATTAAGGTTATATAGGTTTTATATTACAAATAGATTTATGCAATAACTAAATAAATAATACAAGTTACTATTCAAAAGTAATTAAATAATATTTTATTATTATAAACAAACAATCGCGTGAATAAGTATAGTCGATAAGTGTGTAAGCACAACCACTAAGTGAGTGTATATTACCGGAATAACCACACGAATTGAACAACTATGAAACATGGCACTTGTTATATATGTATATATGCCTACTAGGAATGAATAGTATACTGCTTTCCTTTTGTTTTATAGTGGCAGTTCTACTTTTCCTACAGGTGGAATAGTGCTTGTTTGATAGTCATTAACATCGAATGCATCAACGACACTTTCCTCGCCATCTTCATTGTCGGTAATCGATACAGCTGGACTAGGTGGTAATGGTATATCTTGAGGTGCAATCGATGTATCGGTCACGGTAATCGATACTGACGGACTAAGTGGTAATGGTATATCTTGAGGTGCAATCACTAGTTGTTCATCGTCAGATAATGCAGTCGATCGATTCAACATTGCTCTTAGTTTGGCCTCCATCAGTTCTGTATCCACTTCCTCATCCGAATCCACTTCATCTTCCGTATGTTCAACTAGATCGGTTGTAGTTGTAGTCATTGGATGAGCATTAGCGAGGAGACTAAGCTTCTCCATGAATGACGACGAAGCAGGTGAGATACGTCCAGTGTTCAATTCATCCATATCACTCGCTACATCAGAGAAGGTGGCATCATCTTCGAACTTCTCCACTACAAGTGATCCATCTGTTGTATTCAAGGCATTGACTTGTAATTGTCTTGTAATACCATTCAAGTAGCCATCATTGTGATGGTTACCATGTTCAGCAGTGTCATCCTCATCATTAAATGATAGCGATGGTGATGGTGGTGACACAATGGTACGAATAGACATGTATCTACCAGAGTAATCAACATCATCATGATCTGTATCATTGTTATACGATTTAGATAATGAATCAGTAGTATGATCTAGTTCTACCGGTTCATCATATTCACTATCTGATAATGAAATGTATGGATCTGTAGTATAGTTTCTCATTAATAAATCACTCGACAATGAGAAGCCATCATTCTTAATGTGATAATGTTCATCGTCTACTTCCTCATCTGATTCTGGTAAACGTGTATGAATTGCTGTTTGTATAACTGAGAACATATCATCATCATCAGGGAATGTAGGTGTAGGCATAAGCGATGTTGATTCAACAGTAATCATCTTCTCTTCTTCTACGGTAACTACATCTGATACTGTACTAATTACTTTCTCTACAGCATCGATATCAGATTCATCTTCATGTTCACATGTAGTTGAAGTGGACAAGGTCAATTTCTCTTCTCCTTCTATCGTAGTCGTCGTTATAACTGGTTCTTCCTCGATAGTTGCATCAGATACTAAAGTAGTTTCTTCTTCTATCGTAGTCGTCGTTATAACCGGTTCCTCTTCCTCAGTGATAGAATCAGATACTGCAATCGTTTCTTCTTCCTCAGTAATAGAATCAGATACTGCAATCGTTTCTTCTTCCTCAGTAATAGAATCAGATACTGCAATCGTTTCTTCTTCCTCAGTTACTGCGTCAAATACTGCAATCGTTTCTTCTTCCTCAGTTACTGTGTCGAATACTGCAATCGTTTCTTCTTCCTCGGTAATAGAATCAGATACTACAACCGCTTCTTCTTCTACCAATGCATCTGCTGTAACGATTTCTTCTTCCTCTGTTACCATAGCTGCTGTTATAACGGTTTCTTCCTCGATAGTTGCATTAGAGACCACAGTAATTTCCTCCGCTTCTACTAATGCAGCAGCTGTAACAATTTCTTCTTCCTCGGTAATAGAATCAGATACCACAGTAGTTTCTTCCTCTGTAACTGTGTCGAATACTACAGCCGTCTCTTCTTCCTCGATAGCTGCATCAAATACTGCATCAGTAGCTTCTTCCTCAGTAACTGTGTCGAATACTGCATCAGTAACAACTTCTTCTTCTACTACTGAGTTGGATGTAACGATCTCTTCTTCTACTGTAGCCGCTGTTATGATCGACTCTTCTTCTACTAAGTCTGCTGTAACGGCTTCTTCTTCATCGACAATTGAATCAGGAACAATATGAGTTTCTTCTTCCTCCACTACCATAGCTGCTGTTACGATAGATTCATCCTCTTCTTCTACATGTTGAACATTTTCTTCTTCAGTTACAGTATCATCAATAGTCATGATATTCTTGGACATTATTGCTAGTGTTCCTTGATCTAACATTACATCAGATTGTACATCTTGTTGTGTTAATACTGAAATTGATTCATCAATGTTTACATCATCATCATCATTCAATGATATTTGTCGTTCCTCTGTTGATGTTACTACAATTTCTTCTTGTTCCATTGATCGTTCATATTGTTCATCAATAGATACAGTTGTTGCAGTCAAGTTGATTTCCATTGATTCGTGTTGTTCAACTAGTTCGGTAATAGGTGAGTTGACATCATCTAACATGGTCTCTTTTTGTTCTTCTTGTTGATCAACTAGTGAAATGGAACGAATAGAACCTTGCTCGCTTACTTCATCGATAGATTCCACTATGGCATTGCTGACTTGTTCATCCAATTCGATGGTGCTATCTTCAACAGATGTAACAGCTGCTTCTATCACATCACTAATAGTCTCGCTGGCAATATTATCGGCTTCATGTTGAACTGCTTCAACTGCCTCATCCATATCGAATAATACGTTTGGTAACTCGGTTGGTGTAACACTAGCATCATGTTGTTGTATCTCAATATCATCATTAATATCAACAGTACGGGTGATAGTTGTTTCCTCAATAATGGATATGACATCTGATGTTGTAGTTGTATCTACTGTATCGATTTCAATATCATTGTTGCCGTTGCTATTTGTCGTATCTTCAACCATATCGTCCAATAATAAATGATTTGATGTCTCAATAGATGATGCATTAGTTGCTTCTAGTGTACTGGATTGTTGATCAATGGAATCTTCAATCTGTTCGGACGTTAAGGTAATATCGACTTCTTCTTTAACAATCTCGGTTACAACAGTCTCAGATACTAGCTGATTAGAATTGCTGATTGTAGTGTCCTCATAAGATAATGTCGATGCATTGAATGTCGCATTGTCTTCCACATTAATATCAGTAGTGACTATACTTGATGCTTCATCAATGAATGATCTAGGCTTAGTCGTAGTTGCTAATATATCGACATCAATTGAATCCACATCATTAGCTGTTGTAGATTGATCGACTACATCAAATGTTACATGAGTTGTTGATTCCATTGTGCGTGGTGTGGCCAAGTCATCGATCGGCATCGTGTCATCATTAGGAACATCTTGATCGTCCACCTCCTTTAGTGCCTTCTCCATAAGTTTTTCCATCATCTCTTGAGCAATGGGTTCGGCTTCTGATAGAGAAGTGGCTGCACTGTCGGGACTGTCACGTCGAACCACCACGTCCGTCTCTTCCGATGTACTTTCAGCATCCATATTGGCCTCTAGCTCTTCATCGTCTTCATCTTCGCCGGATTCACTATCGGAAAACCATAGAATTGATGAGGTTGCTGATTGTGTTCCCGGTCCACTTGATGCAGCATGTGGTGCATATTGTTCATAATATTGCTCGTCAATTGGATATTCACCATCTTCTGCACCGAAATCAAGATCATCATCGTTGTCATCGTCAATATCGTCTGACTCGAATATACTAAACTCTAGACGTGGAACAAGTCCGGCACTAGTTGGTGTGAATGCCATTGCGTTGAGTTCATTCTCGTTGTCTTCCTCAATGACATTAGTAGCAGTAACATCATCGTCATATTCAGTGTCGTGTTGTTGCTGTTGCTGTTTGTTTTGCATAGCCTGACGTGCCTGTTCGTAGATGCTAAAGGATGGTGATACAACTTCCTCTAGTGGATTATACGCCTCGTCGTCACTTTCATCGTTAGAGTCTTCTTCGGCATTAGCATCTCCAGATGAGCCTAGTAGAGCGGCCAATGCTGCAGCTCTATTTCCTTGTCGTACATCTTCTGATTCATCCTCTGATGAGTTGGGTGACGGTTCCTCTAATGATGATGGATCATGCAAGTGACTCATTGCCGTGTGCAATGCTAAGCCTACTCCCATACTGACTGCGACCTTTGTTGCGATAGATGTCGTTGCGGTGGATTGCTCATCATCATCATCATCATTATCGACATCAGCAGTAACATTGATATCGGCAAATTCACGTTCATTGTTATGTTCCTCGTAATAATCATAGCCATTGGGTGATTCTGGATCGTAGTCATTGTCCAATTGGAATGATTGAGCTGATTCACGACGTATATCGATATCGTGGTCTACATCGTTGGTTGTTGCAATGATATTGTCTGATGATGCTTGATCCAATGTATCATGTACATCATCGGAGATATCCGCCAATCTAGGATGATGAGCCGTGGCAGGAGAAGCAAGATTGATGTCGTCTAGTCCAACATCACGCGTTTGCACACCAGGTGGACTAACGTTAATGTCACGTCCGCTGTCATTGCTTAGACTACGCTTAACCGCGACGTCTTCTGTCTCCATGATACTAGTGCTGCTAACCGTATTGATCATGGCGATCATGTCCGGTGATTCCATGGTTTGCGATTCAGTTGCTTGTGTCGCTAACTCTTCATGATCGGAATCCCATGATGTCGATACTGAATGAATGTCGTCATCGTCATCATCATCATTGTCATCATCGTTATCGGCATCGACATCGTTGTCATGAAGGTTGACAGGTTGTGCGGCGAGTACCTCATCTGTAAGTATACCGGCTCCTGAGAATGAAGAGGAAAACGGACTAGTGATTGATTGTGAATCCGACGAGTGAATAGAGCCACGATCACTCATATGACTGGCGGTGGCCTCTTGAATGCGTTTACGTACATTCGGCGCTAACATGGAAAGATCTTGCGAGTCACGTCGCATACTGTAATCGCCCAGTGACACGATTGAGGAACGATGCATAGGTGCGAATATAACTCTGAAGGCTGCAATCAAGTCGCGTACCAATCGTTGTGGATGACGATCATGGAAGTTCACTCGAGTGATGTACGCTGGACGTAAGATACTTGGACCAAGCGTCATGCCTAGAGATGCCAAGTAGCTGTCATCTGCTGAAGTAGATAGCACTAGACTACATACGTGTGTTCATTAGCATAATGATTCAATATATTATACGCATTTACTTACTTGTATAAATGACTGATAAGTCGATTTAATGTGTCGAAATTGGATGACGGCATGGTTGTCAGCATGCTACGTAGTGCAGAAAAGCGTGCATCAACATTGTCACCTCCTTTTCGGTATAGTGCCTTAACTGGTTCGTATAAATTGGATGTGCATAGGCATTCAGGTAATTCCATCAAATAGAGACGTAGTGCACCAACTACTGTGTTGACATCGAATTGGCGTAGTTGTTTAAGGGTAATCGGTTCACCGGTATTCACCGTACAACGCAATCGATGCACCACCGGTAGTTGTAGTGGCGCAATCCACATACGTTGTTTCGCTTCATTCGATAGCGTGTGCAGTTCCTTTTCGATCAAACTCAAGCATTTAGCGACAAATGGCGGAATCTTTGTTTGCATTATTCGGGTTTGCTCTTCAATAGGAACGCCGAATACTTGATCTGACGCCGGACTATGATAGTAGTTCTCGTAGATAATAGGACGTGGCGAATAAGGACCGGTACGATACTGTTGCACAAAGTATTGCATATCGAAATCGGCACGCATCGCTTCGAGATAGACGACCATACGATCGCATACCGCTTGTGTTACTGTCATGACATTGGAGAGTGCTACCGCTAGATTGGTGAATGCCGATCGTACCTCTTCAATTCGCTCTTGTTCCGCTTGATTCATGGCGTAGTAGTAGGTCATGAGACGTTGCTCCACCAGCATACGAGCTTGTTCTGCGCGGAATACCGCTTGATGGTAAACATCGTCGGCATCATCAGCTTCGGCACGTAACTTTCGATGCTCCTCCTCCTCGGGATCCGGTGCCAATCTACGCCATTGATAATAGCAGTTGGCGCGTGCCTGGAACGTGCTACCCATGCCAACGACCTTTAAATAACCATTATTGATCATGGCCTGTCCGACTTCCTCGGCCGCTCGATGTGATTTCAAGTGTTCACGGCAGGATTGAAGTAGCCATTCAACTAGTAGTTCACCATTCACCGAATGCTTATAAACACCGAACAACGAGTAGCGAACATCTTCCATCGGGATATTTTGCTGCAATCGACCTAGGAATATGTCAAGATCTCGTTCGGTCGAGAAACTAAGCGGACCCAATCGAACAAATGCCTGACGAGGATTCTCGATCATGTAGTCGACATCGTTTAAACGTGCCTTCTCTGCCATCACTTCTGATTCAGCTTGATCGGCAAGCTCACATTTATTCAGATAGTCATCGTGTGCACGATCCAATATATCAATCTATTGCGATTTACCATCGTTAATAAACATAATTGCCATTACTCGAATCAGTATATGATAATGTAAACTTACTTGTCTTTCAAAGTCACCAACTGCACCATCCAACTCATTCATACCAGCCTGTACTCGTCGACGATGTTCCTCTGCGAATCGCATCAATGGCTGTAGCACCATCACTGTGATGTTATCGGCCAGTTGACGATGACAACTACCTAGTTGCTCGCTTTCCGACTTGATGTTCTCGAATGTTTGTCGTAAGGATGCACCATCATCACGACCAAAACCATTGGGATTAGGCTTGAGCTGACTTAGATCGGTAAGTTTACTCGCGTAGAGTTCCTCGATGGAAATGCGCTGACGTAGGAAATGGGCAATCTCATCGCATTCAACACAGCCCTGCTGCATTTTCTGATAAAGCACATCAAGTCCAGAACGGTAGTCGTTAATGTCGCCATCATCGAATGTATTCGGTGACCAGAAGTTGTCCTCAAATCGATGTGAAGCTGGAAATGCCATTCGTGTCGCATTAAACGTAGATGTCACCGATGGAATTGACTCCGCGATACTGGCGGAGCTCGACATGATTAATCGGATATTAATTGAAACTACTCAGAGTGGATCGAATAATGCTTTGCTTGCTTGCTTGCTCGTGTTACGGTTGTGCGAGGTGTATCACAGATAAAGTTGAACAGTAAGGCAAATACTTGGCAAGTACACGCCTTTCACTGAAACACACCAATAACGTTGAGGTGCCCCGAGTAACAAGTAACAAGTAACAAGTGTACTAGGACTAGTATTCCACCAGTACAGGCACCGTTTATATTGCAATATGTTTAATGCTTAAGAATCACGGTGAAATGACGATAGACTACAAGCCAGAATGTAAGATGCCAACAAATGAGAGAGAGATAGTTTCCAATACAACTATATGTGATAGAACAATAGTCGGTAAATATTTATCGTCACGCAAGTGGTGCTACACGGGCGTACACCAACAAGAAACAATAACAACAATAACAATAATGCAATAGACACCTATTACTCTTATTAGTAGTAGTAGTAGCGGTAAGTAGGAGATGATGAAGGAGAAAGGAAAAGGAGAGTAGACGTATGCTGAATAGCCAAGAATTGAGTTACGGATACAATAAAGACAACAGTGCAAGACTCACGGCGGTATACCGTCAAGATGGTAGCTTTGAAACAATTAGAATATAAATGTGAAGTGAAAAGAAGAAAGACAAAGCTGCAGTTGGTGTTTGATGATGTGGATGCTGGTTATACCGGCAACAATACTCGATTCAATTAAACGGGTTTTTTATATGGCAATGTGCTGATTGGTTTGCCGGAGTTTTGGTCAATCGACTGTATCGGTTATATGAAAAGCTTTTAGGCTAGAGAGGAAGATTTTCTATTTACATCTAGTATGTCCTTCTATGTTTATAGTCTGTTCTAAAAAGTATATCGTATGTAAGTCAATTGATACACCATAATAATAGTAGTAGTAATGATGCATTATGCAATATGCAATAAATATGCATTAACAATGCCGTATGTCATTAAACTATGTTGACAAACAATGCTATTGAATCATTGCCCGTAGAATTGGTTTCTTTATATGGAGGTGTCGTTCATTATTTCGGTATATTCAGGCTTCTATCAATCATTTTAGTACTGTGCAGGTGTAATACTCGAATGCATGTCTATGTTTAGCAATAAGCTGAAATGGATAGCTTCAGAAGATGTGGAGCAAGATAAAGCATTATTATTATGTTAATTATAATGGTCAAAATACGACATATTTATTCAATAAATGATTGAATGATCTTGTAGATATATTGCTGGTCCAAGGAATAATGACTTGAATGGCATGGACACTAAATGAGGGTCTTGTACCAATCCATTCTTGACTTGAATACCTATAATATCTACTTGATGATGTCCTTGTCTTGTTCTGTAGTCATAATGGATCAGTATGGATATGATTATTGTGAATTATTACTTACTGCTTATTTCTATCGTTTAGATGATGTAAATTGTATTGTGATTAGATCGATGTATCAATGCTAAAAATGCTAGCTTACATCCTAGTATTCATGATCATACGGGAGTTGTATGTCATACTATGATTAATGCTTCATGTCTACTAGCTGACACGTTTAACTTACAAGCTATCATGCAGCCATACGTTAATCATTTGTAATATTTCGATTAATACACCATAGATTGTAATGGTGACATCAACTTACATGTTGATTCGCTTTCTCCAACTAGGAAACACAACAATGGATTAGCTTGACAAGATGTTTGACCAAATCAAACGATAAAACTTACTTCTTTCTGTGCATGATTATACGTGGATTGTACATTCCATTGGAATAAGTGCATGATGTATTAACATTCGGATATTAATTTACTTTCTATAATAACGATACAAGTAAATATCGTATTATGATTAGTATACCGTAGATTGTAATCAGAATGATGGCTCACTTTCTTTCATGCACAAGCAACAGTCAATAGTGCACCACAATATAATTAATACGCTATGTAAATTAGCTGGAATACTGACTTACCCTCTGACATTTGCAGTTTTATGTGAATCATTCAATGGCATTACCATTAGCATGCCACATCTTGTAACCAGCATGTCAGCTTACCTTCTATCAAATGTAATCATACATGAATCATAGGGCATCTTGCAATTAGTTCGTCCAGCATTAGCATCGAATAATAACTTACCATCTATCATTTGTAATCACATATGGATTGTATTCATTACGATTAACTCATTGCATGTCGTAGTGGTAATGCTATCCTACCTCCTATCATTCATAATTATATAGAAGACGTAGCATTATGATTAGTTCACAATAATTTGTAATCGATATGCTAACTTACTTCCTGTCAGGTATAATCAGAAGCCATATGTTAAATTTTAATGAGCTCATATGCTACAGTTGATATGGTAACCTACAATCTGTCATGCATAATCATACGTGAGTTACATGCTATATTAATCCATCGTATGCTGCAACCCATGTTTCGACTTACAAGCTGCCATGTGTAAATATGTGTGTATCAAATGCCATATTAATTCACCGTATGCTATAATCGGCATATTGACTTACATGCTGCCACGTAAAATCGTGTAAAAATTGTGTATTACAATACGATTAGCCCATTGCATAGTATAACTGATGTGCTAGCTTACATCCTATAGCATGAAATCATTAGTGAGCCATATATTAATTACAATTAAGCTATCATGTGTTGCAATTGTCATCCCAACTTACAATCTGCCATGTGTTAACATACGTGTATTACGAATCATATTAATTTATCGTATGCTGCAATTGTACGCCGACTTACTCGCTGTCACATGCAAGCGTATGGGAATGAAGTATCACATTATGATTAGTTTATCACATGCCATAATCAATACGCTAACTTACATCCTGTCATGCGTAATCATAAGCAGTTATATGTTAATTACAATTAAATCATCGTATGGTGAAATCGGTATGCTAACTTACGTTCTGCCATTCATAATCAAAAGGCAGATGTTAAATTCTAATGAGCTTATGCGTCACAATCCACAAGGTAACTGACCATCTGTCATGCATAATCATACGTGGATTTCATGATAATATATTATTAGTGTATGATATGCTCCAAGCATATGTTGACTTACTTGCTGTTTCGTATAATCATGTAGAAATCGAGGGTCATATCTCGATTAGTTCAGCGCATGCCATGATCAATATGCTATCTTACTTCCTGGTATGCATAATCATATATTAATTACAATTAGTTCACCATATGCGTAATCAATATAATAACTCACTTCCTGTAATGTGTAAGTATACAGGAATTGTATGGTACACTATGATCAGTCTATCGTATGTTGTAGACATTATACTCACTTACCCACTGCCATTCATAATCAAAAGTGGCCGTATGCCACAATACAATTAATTCGCCGTACGTTGTGAGCGCTATACCTACTTACTTCCTGTTATGTGCGATCATATGTGAATTGTATTCCTCATTCCTATTAGTAAATTGTCCAATTGTCATTAGAATGCTAGTTTACCTTCTGTTGTACGTGATAGTATGTGGATTGTATTCCACACTCCAATTAATGTCTCGTATGCTTCAATCGAAATAATAACTTACGGCCTATTGTATTCCATAGTCATAGGTAAGCTACATTGTGGGATTGTAGTCCACGTGATAATTTACCGTCTATGTTGTGTGATCAACATACACACACACACACACGTATATGAATTGTATATCGCATTATGATTATTGTGATTATTATTGGAGTGCTAGCTTACTTTTTTCTGCATGTGTTGTTACAAGTCAATCATGTATCATGCTACAATCAGCATATCGTATCCTATAGTCATCATAATGACTTACCACCTATTATTTGTAATAATAAATAAATACTATGATTAGTATGCCGTATACTGACACTAGAATGACAACCTACGGTCTATGCCGTGTAATCATCCATCATGAACCATGTTCCACATTTCGATTAACACATCACACATATCACGATAGGAATGTCTAGTTACCCTCTGTTACATGGATGCATACATGAATCATCAATCAATTTGTAATTAATCGATCACACATTGCAATGATCATCACTTACATACTGTTACTCGTAATCATATGTGAATTGTATGCCATAGGGTAATGAGTACATCAACTAGTAAGACTGGAATGCTAACTTCTTACAATCTATTATGTGTATATATATATATGTGTGTGATGCATTGCTATTAACACGCCATGCATTAGTATGGAAATGCCCACTTACATACTAGTGCAATCATATGTGAAGAGAGTGATGATGATTGTTGTTATTAGTGCATTATACGGTAATGCTAGACTAACAACTTACATCCTGTTACAGATCATCATACACGTATCATGACATGTCAACTTGTAATGAGCACATCGTATGCTATGATCGAAATGATCACCTACATGCTGTCATATATATATATATATATGTGTGTGTGTGGAATGACAAGTGAAGCAATTGTGCCATTGCAATTAGCATGACGTGTACTGCAATCAGAATACCGCCCACTTACAATCTAGCACACGTCATCATCGGTGAATCGAATGCCACATTCCAACGAGTGCTCGCTTACCCACTAATACATGCAATCATACGTGAATCAAATGGCTCATTACAATGATACTAGTAGCTTACAGAACCCTATGCATGATAATCATACGGGAATCGATTGCCACATTCCAATTAGCGTATGGCATAGTATCATCATGATACACAACTCACCTCCTATCATACGAGTATTGCAATTAGTACGTTGTATGTTTATTTAGACAGAATATCAACTTACGTCTGCTTCTATAATAGTAACATATGATTTTGATTTACATTCCAGTCAGCACAATAGATGTCATGCTCACTCGTTGTTTAACTCACCAACTATGATTGACAGCATCGTATGTGGCATCATCATTAGCATTGCAATCAATGTCATACGATATAGACTTACCATCTATTGATTGTCATTAGAAAGACCATTAGATAGTAGTATTACGATTAGCATGTTGACTAGTATCGATAATGACGATGATGATAGAAATACCAGTGGAATTTGATGATATGGATGTTGTATCATTGACTATAGGCTGGCTATTGTTATTATTGTTATCAGCAGATGATTCCATGTTGATATTGTCCTAATGGAAGAGCAAGAGAAACAAACAACGAAATGGAGTAATGAGTATGGAATAGAATAAAAAGAGTAGACACACCTGATGATGTTGATGATGATAAGATGAATCGATTAGCATTGTTTATTTATAGGTGGAATAGTCGTAATACAACAATGCCATACAGAATAGACAAATCGATAGCATCGCATATCCAATAATTGCTTCTGAATGATGCTACCATGCATGAATGTCACCTTTGTCCTAATGAACATCAAACAGGCAGCAATTGTGCCATGTCAATCATATGAATATCGGACAGTAGATACGCAATCGAATTATTCACATCTAGACACTTTTACCTAATCTACAATGACTACTACTAGTATCTATCAGTATGACAGCACTATTCATTGATTGATTACAGATGCTACATTTACTGATGCTAATTAAACAATAGGATATACACTGACTTGCCATTGTTAATGTCTGCCATGTCGTGTAACAGTGTGCTCTGTCAATTGTCTGAATCTGCATCATCATCATTTCAGAATATTCCATTAGCAATCATTTGCCTCTTTTATGTAACAATAAACGAGATATCGAGTCGACATATATTTATTTTTCTGCTATTTTCGTAATTCATATATGCAGGCATCATTTGTTCTATGCGATCATACCGCGTATTATAGAGTAGCTATTCTATTTCGTGGATGTACCGCGTTTCTTTCCCTTGCCGCCCTTCTTCTTACGTGAACCATCCGCCTCATTGATGTATGCCAGTAGATCGTCAATGGGCATATCGCCATGAACAGCCTTATGAGACGAGTGTTTACCGGCAGTCATCGGTTCTGATAAATCGCCATTAAGTAGGCCGGATAACGAGTGCTGATACTGCTGTTTCTCCTTGCGTGCCTAGCATCGTCATCGTCAATATGAATCTATGTGCATAGTCTCAATGCATTCATGCTTACCGAATCAACAGCTCGTGCCGTGAACTCCTCTAGCCACATAGCACTCTCCTTGGTGCGCATATCTTCTTCGCCCAACTTTGTACGATACGTGTTGTACGCGGATTTCTCCAATTTCAACGCGAGCTTATAGTCACCGGATAATGCATACGCTTTCGCAAGAGTATGCACACTATTCGATGTCGTTACTTAATATATAATCATCTATTCGATCGTGCTATTACTTACCAGTTAGTGGTAACGATATGCTTTGGTCCTAGTACTAGTTGGTACGTGTCTCGTGCACGCTGGAAAAAGCTTAGACTGCCTTCAAAGTCATTGAGTGATTGCAGCATTACTGCCACATTATTCTAATAGCATGATTATGATTAGTATCATCAATAAAGCTAATCGAGTACATCTACACTTCTTACATCGGTAGTGGCAGAATCTGGATGATGATCACCGTAGACTAGTCGCCAGCAATCCATCGCTCGACGAAGGTAGCGTAATGCCAATTGTGTTTTACCAAGGGCATGCTCGAATAAACCGAGATTCATGTAATAGTTAATGGTATCAGCATGATCTACACCAATAACTCGTTCGGCCACAATCACCGCACGTCGTTGGAAGTCCTCGGCTGTCTCGTTATCGCCTAGTTGACGATAAATCAAGGCGAGTGCCGCGTAGCAACGCGCAGTCTCTGGATGTAGGAATCCGTAGATTTGCTCGTGTAGCGACAATGATTCCATCAACAATTCCAGACCAAGTTCCTTATTACCTAGTCTCGTTTATTAGTAGTGTATCATCTATATTACAATTAGAGTGTATTTACCTTGTGACAAGCTTACTTTACCCGCTTCAAAGGCTTCATCTACAAATAAACTCTAATTACAATGAATGATTGCGTTAATCATTATCATTGTCATAATCATTATTATAAACTTACCTTTAGGGGTGTCTCCTTAACTACTGGCAAGATATTGGCAATATCACCCGGTGTAAATGAAGTGGGTTGCATCACTTGACGTTGTTGTTGTTGTTGCTTGCTACCTCCACTAGTGGTAGAACGTTGTGGTGTAAACACATAATCACGCGTCTCAATCTGTACACCAACACGTAGACAGATCTCGCGTAGTACCGGTAGTTTACGTATATCCTGTTCAATCGTCTGTGTAATGTTCGCTAGTTTATATCGGAAACGTAGAGCTACCTCCTTGGCGAGTTGCTCATCAAGCGAGGCAGGTGTCAAGTTTACGTAGTCCAAAGAGGAATCATCACCGCGATATTGCGCCTTTGGTGTAGCGTTCACTTCTCGACCGAGTAAGCAATTCAAAAAGTGTGCAATACAATCGGATTCCCATCGTGGCGATACCGGTTGTAGCAAACGACGTAGAATATGCTTAGCACTGCGTACGATCATCTCTTGCACGATAATCGTCTTGACATGAGCCAAACGCTTGTCGTTAATTGCATCCAATGCCGTGGCAACACGACCAAGATAGCGCATGTTAATACCGCGACGATGCATGGCAACAGTAAGGGCATTGCCATCGATGGGTGTCACTTGGTAGCTGGTGAGATCATTGACCAGCAATGGGATAATGTGCGATCTAAGGAATTTCGACGCTTCTCGTACATTCTCCGTTTTCTGCTCGGTGTCAGGACTCGTTTCAATCAGTTGCTGGGCAGGTGTAAAGGCATCAGGATTCAAATTGAACTCGAATTCATTAATGTCGATCTTCATGTTATCGGGATCGACTTCACCCTCCTCCGATGTTGCTTTCTCCTCCTCTTCTTCTTTTCCTTCTTCTTTGTTGGCTTCATTATTGTTAGTCTCTGGTTTAGGATCAGCTTGTAATTCCTGAGCTTCTTCGTCGTCCTTATCATCATCATCTTGCTTGCCTTCCTCAGTTGTTTGCGCCTTCTTTGCTTCCTTTTCCGCTTGGATCTTTGCAACACGTTCGTTGACCCAGGTACGTAGACGATGCTCCCACACTAGATCGATAAGTTCCGAGCGTAATAGCGTTAACTTGTGCGGATACACAGGAAGGTCATTCTTCGTGGCTTGTTCCTCGTCGCATTCCTCCTCTTGGAATTGCACATCCACCGGCAATAATCGATAGAGATCAAGCAGGTAACGACGTCCATCGGCACCCATGAGTCCCTTGGTTTCGAGTGACGTGTAGAGCGTGTGCTCCTGTTCCGAGGCATCCTTCAACTGATGTTCGGTATAATGCAAGCTCTTCGCTAGTTGACCGGCCAACTTGTGGAATTCCGCATCCGCTGCAATGGTCGTGCCACCATCAATCGAGCCGTAAACAATCGACGACTCATCCTGGCGACGGAATATACCAGGAACGATACTCTGCGCCACTACACGATGACCCTTGTAGTCGACGATCACACAGCCCAACGTATGAAGTCCTTCGATGTCGAGCTGGTTCAAGATGCGTACACCTTCCAAATCTTTACCTGTAGCTGCGTGTGCCGCCATCTCACCGCCCAATTGCTCGAATGTACCTCGACCATCGAATCCTTTACTGAAGAATATGTTGTTATGGATGTACATATGCACATCAGAGGAATCCATTGGATTGATCGGTGGCACATTGCCGTTAACGACCGATACCGCACCACGTACTGCCGCATCTGTAAAGTCGGCGAGCACCTTGTTTAATGCACGTTCACGCTGCACACGATCCTGCATCGTGCTACGTGGCAATTCACGACTAGTTTGCAACTCGTCATTCCAATCGCGTAGTGATTCAGCTGCATCCGCACCAAAGTTCAAGTAGGTGTCAGTGGGACGACCGGCGTCGAATGTCGGCTTCACCGGTTCAACACACCATGGATAGGCGGGTGTGGCAGTGGCAATCGGAACATTCTCAAGCATATGCGTATTAATGATATGCATTTGTAACTTATCAAATCCAGCAGTGAACTTGGATGATATCGATTGCAACAGCTTAACCAGAGAATGTTGCAGTTTGTATTTACCATTCGGTGTTGGATCAAATACCGTTTCAGTGCACTGATTAACGTAGAAACCATCCATGGATGCAGTAATGCAGTAAGTTTCTCCCTCCAGCGTGACAATGGACAAGTATAATAAATCACCTAGTATTGATGAAGTATACCAATTAGAATCAATGTAATACAAGTAGCAATAGTTGCATATATTTACCTTGAAGACGACGTGCATGTGGCACTGGATTCCAACCAGAAAGCGTCAATGTATTCAAGCATGGAATAGGCTTATCATGCACATTATTCGGTATAATGCCATTCACCTTCGGTGCTACATCCATGTTATAGCCGGAGAAAGCGTGTGGCTTCATCTTAGGAGTAGATGGAGTAACCGCTTTCTTGTTTGCCTTTTTCCCTTCCGGCTTCTTCACTTCTGGTTCCTTCTCGTCAACAACTATTGATCATGTTAATTACTATAGTCTATACATGTATACACGCAATATTATCCACTTACTCGGTTCTCCTGTAACTGCCGAGAAGCAGGAAAGACCTGGATCAATACCGACTGCAAGTGCACTGGTACGAGTGGCATGTCCTTGTAGCATGTCACGTAAGCGTGCCACATGTATACGTGCTTCACGTTCAGTGTACACATCTACAAATAAAATAATAACAACGTCAATACTTTTCTATCTCCTATGAGCTGCTTACCTTCGACTAGTGTTAAACTATCTCCTGGTGTAAATGCCTCGATGGCACCCAACTCTGTATAGTCGTTAAGTCGTTGTCCATTAAATGCCAAATAGAAACATGAATAGATACACGTTTCGGGAGACTCTATAATCGCTTGTCGTATATCTTGTACACACTCCTGAGTGCTCACTTGTACAGTAAATGGATCGGTGCCAGATGGTAGGTTGACATTAAGCGTGAATACGGGAATAGCTGCTATTGACGTAATAGATTAGTATGCTACACTATTTACACGTATATATATATGTATCCTTCATGCAACAGTATTACTTACGCGTGTCTGATATCTCCTCAGTGGATGGTGTCTCGTTCGTTTGTTCCACTGGCGCTGTATCGCTATGCTCAGCAACGACCGTCTCTTTAGTGGCGGGCATAGTTGCTTCTTGCTTAGTTGATTGGATCTGAGCCTTCTTAGCCATGTTTAATCGTTACTCTTCTTTAGATTAGTGTAATTAACTCTGAACTACACAAGCTACACCAGTGTATTTGTAATAACAATAGTGGGACGACTTGTTTAAGCGCACAAGCAAGTCGATCCTACAATAATTGACTAGGGAGACTACAAACGCACGCACACACACGTACACGCACGTATACACACGATAAGGGAAAACAAAATGTAAAAGGCGCGTGTATGAACTGTATCCAAATCGTGGAAAAAAGCAAAAAAAAAACTATACAGTGTTTTTCCATCCAATTTTGTGGCGGGGGGTTATTGACGGGTCTGACGTGGGTGGCCATGTTGCTTCTCCTAGATCGTTGGGCGGCAATGTAACTAGGCTTAATGAATCGCTCGTAATAATCCGTCGTGTAACTCTTTCCTAACTGTATACTCGTACAGCTTTCTCTCTCTACGTATAAAGAACACTAGCCAACTCTGACTAGGGACAACGATAGGACACACACACAAACTATTTCAAAACGGAACTTATTTTATTATAATTTACATGCTTCGTAGAAGCTTATATATGTATGAATATCTGGTTAGGTAAGTCACAACATACAAACGTGCAATGCAACCGCAAAAGTATTGCAAGCGGCGTCGTGAATTATATACTTTTTAAATTAATGTCTTATGGAGACGATGTGTCCGCACCACAATTTGCGCATTTATCCTTTAACGTTTGTAGTTTATTAATAGATAAATTTGCACAATTGTTAACACCATTATCATTATAGAAATGCCAATTGATATAGCATGATAATAATAACAATTCAGTATTAGTAATGGATCATTTATTGATAGCGATAACTATCATCATCAATCTATAAGGTAGACGATACAAGTGTACTAGTATAGTTGGATATTGCCATGTCATGTAATTACAAGTAGCTATTGAGTATCGTGTATGGAATCGGGATATGGCTGCATGTCTGAATTTTATTCAGATTATTCACGGTCTTCGTGCTAAAGGCCGTATTCCAAAACAATTTGAACGAAGTACCATTCCTTCTAAACGTTCATGCAATGAAGAACAAGATCAAGAGGGAACCAAACAACAAAAAACAATACATCCGTGATAGTTATCGCTATCTACACCCCAAAATACAGGGTAATTGTAAGTGTTAACATCATCATTATTTATTCGTAATAACAGAAGGCTAACTGCGCAAATTGGATGGAAAAAGCCTGTATATGCTCATCAGGTCGGAAGGGATCGGAAATAGCCTGTAACGATCCATGTCATCATCCGAATTTATACGTACTTCATAGACTATGTGATTGTACAAAATGTTTTATTTCATTAATATATGTCTTCAATTTACGTAACTACTTCAAAATCATCTTCATCTTCATCTTCATCAACTACTACTTCAATAGGTGTATCCTCTTGTTGATGCTGACTAGAATCCATAGTAGTATTTCCATTAGATTCTGTCGTAATCTCATCATCATTATCATCATTATCAGTACGCATCTTCTTTCTACATATCATTATGTTACAATTAATAAATAGGAATACAATAATCATAATCACTACTATACCTTATTACTGGTGTTGCATCTTCAACCATGGTAATCGTTGATTCTACTTCAACAAACTCTTCATCTTCATCTTCATCATCAACATCATCAACACCCTCCATGTAGCCTCCTTCTTCGTGTAATTGTGCATAATACTTTTCATAATCTATTACATATCGTGTAAATGTCATATTCATTCATGTTGCATTGATTACACTTACATGAACTATGATCGACATCTTGTCCATCATTGATTGCATTCTTATTATCAGGATGACTAGCATCTGACTGACCAGTAATTGTACCACTTTTATGTGAATCACCGTCATTGCCAATGGCTTTACCTGTTACCGTACTATGTGTATGCCATACAGGTAACGCATTTTGTAATCTATAATGTAATTGTATGATAATAATAATTAGTAGATGGATCTCGTATAATATGGTCTCCTTCTATTACTACTTGCCGTTTCTTCTCTTGTTCCATTGCTTTCTCGCGTGGATTATCATCTTGGAAGAATACCACAATCTCTTCTTCATTCTGTCCTTCTTTATCAGTTGATATGGCAATCTCACCACCATCCACGCCTGATTCGCGCATTTCTGCCTCTTCTGCCAATCTCGTCACTCGTTGTTCCATCTCTGGTGTGTATCTATTGAATAGTTAGCATACACGCGTACATATAAATATATAGTTGTATGAACAGCTTATACTTACGCAGGCAATATCATACTATCTGTTTGTTTAAGCAAATCAATAATCGGTTGTGTTTGCTCTGTTAACCTGTATTCATTTCATACGCTTCATTACTAATAATGAACAACAATCTACCGCTAATAGTTCAATCCTACCGTGCCAATTTGTCATTTGCTTTACGTAATCGTTCCGAGTTATCATTCTCTACTAGTGCAACATTACACTGATCACACATAAACTGACACGTAAATGGATCGACATTCTTACAGGCATCTAGTGCATCGAATATACGCATACACGATGGACATGCATAACCTTTGTTTTCTTGTTCCTAATAGCATACTATATAATTAGTATACTATTATTACTACAAGCAGATATGTCATTCTATTGTTCATTGCTTACCCCGCGTAGATCAGCAAGAACACGCTTACGCATCTCATAGATCTTCCATTTAACGACATCGACAAATCGTTTATAATCGATCATGTAGTAAGTACGTCGAATCGTTAATCCCTCTACTTTCTTTGTATCATAACGATAAGCACTAATAAAATGAATGTAATATTAATATGCTGCTGTCTAATATCTTCCTCTACAATACTAGTCAACTTACCTACGAATAAGATATTCATCACGAAGTTTAGCGCATATCTTGTGCACATTACTCGACGAGAGTTTAGTCACTTTCGAGAGCTGCTCGTCACGATAACTATTTGAAACAAGCAAGACACACGGCATTAGTACTTTGTCAGTTGAATCGAGTCACGCTTCTTACGTCTCTACTCGACAGAGTGCATCCAAGATGACTGTCCACTTGGGATCGTAAAATGCGCGTGCTACTCGCGAAACTAGTGTACGCAGCACTTGTTTCTCAGCTGAAGTCAACTGTTTTGGAGTAACCATATGTGAGGTCATGATGTTGAATATATAGATAAGATTGAATAAAAAAGATACGAATTCTGCCAGTATAAATATGCTTGTTCTACGGATAGAGTAAAAGTAATATCACATCAGATGGAAAAATGGGCAAGGATAGGAAATATCGAGCTAAATACAACTTATTTTTTATTCTTTATTTTTATACTTTATACTTTTGCAATATGACCAACGCTTCATTATACGAATTACTAGGTGTGTCAGAAGATGCTACGCGTGACACTATTCGAAAGACGTATCAGCGTCAGTTATTGCTAGTAGGTATATTACACTATGTAGTAGCAAAGTAGACTTAGTCTGTTCTAGTGTCATCCCGATAAACTGGTAAACAAGCAGGATACAACGAATGACACGGCATTACGTCTTCAACTGGAAGCAATTAGAGAAGCATGGGCTATACTAGGTGATACTGAGAAGCGTAGTAATTATGATATGCAACTTAAAGGTAAGTTCATTATTGTTGGCTATCACATTAGAGCATATCGAGTAATCGCTTAGTGTAGCCGATCGATTACGACAATCAGCACCGATGGATGTTGCGGTCGATTTAGATGATATGACATTTGATGAAGGTAATCAACAGGCATCAACGACAATAACTCTACTTATTCCATAATCATTTGTATATAGATACAGGTGTCTATAGCATCGCATGTCGTTGTAGTGGTGAATATCTATTGACAGAGGATGACTTGAAAGCCGGTGCTGAACTAGTCAATTGTTCTCAATGTTCATTACGTATTCGTGTACTCTATCAGTGTATCGATGAAGATGACAATGCATGACAATAATAGGAATGTGTTTGCCATTTCATATCTAATTGGATAGGATACTGCTAGATGTTGAATAGCGGTGTATCAAATGTTAGAAAATGCTCATATGATCAACCTTTGCTGCCTTTAATAAACCTTGTTCTTTTACTTGCTCATTACTTTACTGAATTACACGCTATCCTCTATGCATTGCGCATTCTTCTATGGGTCTTTGATGCATCCTAAGGTGCTTGCCAGTGTTATTACAAAGACTGGCGTACCAGGTCCAACGGATGGATTACCGGCCATATTAATGGCAAGTATTCAATGAATCCTACAGCTATTGTCTAATAACGATAATAATAATGATGATGTAGGGTTACCGACGACATCCAGTAATTGATGTTGACTATCCCGCATGTATACCAGGACAGATTGAAGATAGCGTACTAGGTGTATTAGTGCATGGACTGAACGATGAACATATTCGATTGTTGGATTATTTCGAAGGCGATGTAAGTGAGCATATGTACTTATCTGCAGTTTATTCATTTCATTTCATACTATGCATTAGGAATATCGACGAGAACGCGTTACCGTAATGCTAGGAACCGAATACGACGAGAATGCAAGGATTGTTGAGGCTGACACGTATATCTGGTGTAGTGACAATGGATTCTTACTACAGGATCGTGATTGGGATTGGAAGCACTTTAAGCAAACGACCATTACTCGATTTATGAAGGAATACAAAGGTTATCTTTAGTTTATACGTATGATTCGTAATAAACAAGTATTTATTAATAATAATAGTTTATGATACGTTTAGCGCGTCTATCGCCATTGTTAATAACGTTGATGCGGTCATCTCGCCATCCAATGTAATGACATCCGATGAATTGGATGTGTGTTCATCGTCAGTGGGTGATTCCAATACGGCAAATTGACTTGTTACGAGACTAGATGGCATGAAATGAGCGATACGCGTAGCAGCTCGTTGTTCCGCACATTGTTGACTAACATTTAGATAGATGAATCGAACGGGATACGCTAATTGCTTACGGAATACATCACGATAGATACGTTTCAAACAGGAACATGCCAGATATAAATGAATAGATTGACCATTATTAGATACGAGTTGACGAGCAAGATAGTCGCCACGTTCATTCACTGCCATACAAAGTGCATTAAGCCATGGCCATCGATCCTCGTCGGTAAGTGCGAGTCCACTTGACATTTTGGTAAGATTCTGCTTCGAATGATGATCATCTGCCTCAATGTAGAATAAAAGTGGATCGATGACATGCGATGTAGTAGTGGAATGGATTGAAGTAGCATCCTTTACATTGTTGTTATCTGCTGATAGTTGCATTTCATGTTTATCCGCTTCATGTAGTGCTAATTGCTTTGCTAGTGTCGTCTTGCCACATGCAGTGACACCCATAACAATAACAATAGTTACTGTTGTATTCTTTATTGTAGTGGAATTCATAACAACAATAGCGGAAGTAATCGTGTATGTGAGAGAAGTGATATTGAGAAGGTAGCGATTTAATTTCCTCAAAGCAAGACGCGTTATCGATTTTTTATTTCCCGATTCATGTTGTCTGATCTCCACTTCTCTTGGTAGTAATTAGAATCTACTGCCTCTGCTTACCTACTTGTCCATTCCCACTTCTCTGCCCTTCTGCCTGTAGTTTATGCAGAGGTGTGGCAGCTGATGCAGCGAATGTTTCTGGTACTGCGCCGATGCGTCATGGACTGCACGGGAACTCGTCGATCCTTGCGGGTGACCACTTGGCAAGGTCTAGATCGTCGTAGCGAGTGTCGTATATGGAATCACGCCGCGTTCTTCTCTACCACCGCTACCTATCCGTCTACCTTATTGTCTTCCGCCTTTAGCATTCAGTCTCTGCATACGACGAGTACAGCACAACTTGGTACAACTACGAATTACTCAACAGCCATACCCCATGTAACTTTGCATGAATCAACGACACAACTATCCACTAACCGTGATCTCAACCTTACTGATTCAACAATACTACCAGTAACTTCTCGGAATGAAGATCGCGATACTCGTCAGAATTATGCCAGTACTTCAACGCTGAACAGGAAAAAGCAGACAAAGGTTCAAAGAAGGTTTGCTAGAATACATCGTGGCCACAAGTTAAACAGAAAGTCATTGCTAAGGAGTAATGTCAATGACGCGTTACATCATGAACAGACAATGGATCACAATCTGCCATTATCTACTGACGATACATGTTATCAAGAGAGTGCAGCGCATCTGGATAGATTACTAAATGGATCTGGTCCAATATCCATAGAAGATGTATGGCAAATATACGCTAATAATCGACAATCGACCCATTTCCTGTATACAATTAGTCTAGTGACATTCCGTCGACTATTACGTCTATTGGAATGGCGTCGCGATACGAAAACACCTACGAGTGCTGTAATTACCATGAAATTGAAAATGAACGACAACAACAAATTGACACTAGTCGATATCGATTCGAATGGGATGGATCCAGATGATTATAGAGCACAACAAGCTGATAGAATCCTTCTAGTCATTAGGGATATGCGAATACGAGGATTGAAACCACCCGATAGCGCCTATCGAGCACTAATGCGTGATGCCGCCCGTCTACTCAATGTGAACTATAAGACATGGTATATACCAATGCATGACATGATATTACGTAAAGAACTGTTACGTATACATCTTACGATATTCCGATTGAAACGAAATGCATTACGCAAGATGCTACACGGTTTAACCGAGGAAACCGCCTATATGGATGATGATAGATCACTTGTTCGTACGAGAAATAGACATGACATGGATAACACGACAGTAACATCGAAATCAGCCATTGTAGGACGGGCATCCTATCAGCAGATCATCAATATGGCAATACAATCACATCAGCGTCCATTAGCATTGTTGGCCTATAACGATAGTATTTATTATGGCACGGGTATTGGTACAACTGCTGAACGTCGATTATGGCAACTAATTGCTACACGTCCCAGTCCACGTCACGACATTAGTCTATTTGCCTCCATACGACAACATCTTACTAAGCATAGTATGAGGGAATCTAATGATGATCTAGTACAGATTGACACGACTGCAACACATAAGAAGACACGTAATGCAACAGCACACCTAGTGGGCAATAATAATCTACATGCAGCAACACAAATTATCCTATCATTCTACAAGGATGGCATTATCATACCGGTACATTTACTTAATCAATTGCTAAGACTTTTATGCGAGGCTGGTTCATTGAAATCAGCAGTTGGCCTACTGGCACAAGCATGTACGACCAATACTGACAAGCGTGCACCATTCAAACATATTCGACATCGATCACTTCGATATCGTGGCAAGAAATTAATTACTTCAACATGTTACCCAGATGCAATTAGTTTCAATACAGTAGCCAATGCATTTGTCGATCAGGGTCAATGGGAGATGGCACGTCGTATTGTTCGAATAGCAATGAAACAAGGCATCAAACCCACCTCGTATACTGGTAACATTCAATTTAAAGCCGATCTTACACGACAAATGGAGCAGAATGTAGTAGATCGTACAAAATCACCATTAGCATCACTTACCATAGTGGAACAAACACTGAATAGCTGGTTAACAAATCGAGATAACACATCAATGAATACATTTCAACCTGATGTGTGCACCTATAACATATGCTTTAAAGTATTGCTAATGAAGGACAATAACGGATTAGATGCATTTACGGCAGGATCAGCAGCCTATCGACTTGTTCATCAAATGAAGACATCACGTATCACACCTAATCTAATAACTTGCCACCTACTACTACAACTATTCGGTCATAAACGAGATCGTCATGCCTTCACTAATGTTCTACAAATGATGATGAAGTATCGACTCATGCCTAATCGTACCACACGATCCATCCTACTACGATATAACGATGCATCATGGTGGAGACGACGTACACTACCACCCACTGCATAATACGACACTTGTTGGTAGTAGTCATCATCATCATCTATTTAATGTGTATTTTATTACAAGTAGCAATAAAACAATTACTATTTCATCTAATGTAGTAATCTATAAAATGTAGCAAGCGGTGTTTTAAACTTAAAAGTATTCACTGTTACAGTTATTACACAAACAAGGCCTATATCAAATAAAACCCTTGGTATATCCTTCTATTACATCTACTCACATGAATGTATTAGAGAACCCGATCCATTTCTATTCTGTTATGGTTATTAGTGTTGTGGTTACTCTACTGGCTATGTAGATGTGATTGACGTCAGTGGATCGTCACACAATCCCCTTGACATTGTACGTTGCAGCTATGTGATAGATACTACCATAGAATGTGAGTAGTAGTCATATGCTGTTGCTGTTGCTGTTGTTGTTTTCGTACATCTACCATGCAAGGCGTTTACCACATGAAAATGACATCATATTCCGTAAATTGCCGATATACGGGAATGAACATCATTGCTGTAGTAGCTCCGCTATTTTACTATTACAATTCAAGATGTTAGTGTAGGATTCCTTTTACGTGTCTATTTATTGATATAAATAGGATTACTTGTACATTATGTATGATGATGCTGTCGTAAAATGTTCTTACCATTCAATATTGGCATATGTCATTATGCCAAGCTTCTTGATCATGGATACTATGTGAATGATATGACCTTTATGATGACTATTCTACACTACTACTACTATTAGTAATAGTAGGTTGCTATTGCTAGTCACCATAGTCATATCATATCATAGTATTAGTAATAGTAATAGTAGATACAATAAATAATCGATTACTTACTTGTCGTCGTCATGAATGAGATGGATATTCAGACTGAGACTGAGACTAAGACTGAGAGAACAAGCGTGTGCATGCATACAAGGAAGGAGATGGATGTGAATGCTGTGATGGTAACAAGGAGAGACGAGTTGTTCTTCTATAGAATATACAGAGAGAGAGAACATATACACACATAGATGAACGAATGATGAATGATAGGGGAAATATGCGTGTACAAGCATCACACACACACACACACACCCACACACATGTACATGTCTACTATGCTACTCAGTAACAAGTAATAGCAACAACAACAACAACAACAACAACAACATGATAATAATGTGAATGTGTCTATGAGATGGTAGAGTAGCATTGATGATAACGCATCTCCTTTTTAGGATGATATAGATAAAGATAATTCTATATGGATAAAGCGGAGTAACGAGTGGGGTGATGTCTCCCTTTCACTCTTCAGGGTTTATATAAGAATGTGTAGCTAGACCCATTGACATGAGGCGGTGATTTTTAACAACTATCACACACACACACTCACACACATCACAACCATTGTCCAGTTACTGTTTGTTACAAGTATTCTTTCCTACTTGCTTGTGCTTTTATACGCTTTACCCATTCTTTCTATAGTCAAAAAGGACTGCTACACTTTTCTTCTACGTCTCCTTCTATTTCTTCTTTTTTATATCCATTTAGTTATTGATTGTGGCTGTTCTCATCCAAACAATCTATAACACTATAACCTTATTGTGATCTATCTATATCTATATATGTGTGGACGTGTATAAACTATCGTCTATTCAGCAGTGATCCTATATCTACTATGAAATATATGCCACATCAATCTACGGCTACCTCGCTATTTAGTCAGTGTACATTGTACTATTCCAGTAGTAGTAGAAGTAGTAGTAGTAGTAGAAGTAGTAGTAAAACTTGTGGTAAGTAGTCATATGGTTAAAGCATTTGCACATGTTTCTTCTATTGCATATTCCTGTCATGATTGATATACTACACATACATATCTACCATTGTATTATGGATGACATGATGCCTTGAATGCGTGTATGTATGTGTGTATGCGTGTATGTATGTGTGTATGTACAATGAGGCATTGTTACTTATCACAATGATATGATTGATTCAACTTTACAGCTCGGCATTCACGTGCCGTTTAATGCTAGAGAAGATAGAGGTGATTCCTTCTATCCTTCTATCTATCCATCTATCAATCTATATCCATCTATATCCATCTGTGTTGTGTTATACAAGTGCCGCCTTTATTATTTGTGGCGGTGATTTTTTTACCTTTCTTTCCCATTATAATGGTAAATTAAGACATTTTTCTTTGCTGTACTGCATACACACACGCACACACACATGGATATACCCAGCAAATAAGCCAGGATATATGCCCGATCTACTAAAACTAGCTTATTACAGGCAGTCACTCCTCTCATTCCCCTCCTACCTTATCCATCTTTTATCTGCATTCACATCCACCAACCAGCATACACGCTGATTCCACTTGTTATAGTGGCAAGCGTGCCGGTTATCAGGACGACGAGTACTTGTTTGTGTTGTAACAGCAATAGTAACAGTAGTAATTACTAGTGGTTGTTACGCGCACTACCCTTTCCTCGTCTCACATTCCTTATCTTCTCTTTCCTTTCTTCTCTCTATCTCGCTATCTTTCTCTATTCACAATTCCATGATTGTCTTTGCATTGCTTTAGTTGCCTTTTAGAAGACTATTATAGTCATAATATCTCATAGTCGTGGTTAATAATTTATTACTAGACGGGCAATCAGCTATTATAGTTGTGTTCGTTAACATCATTCCATTGATTACTCATTTGCATCATATCCTAGACTTGTGTGCAATTCCATTCATTAGTGGTAAGTATCCTGTTGTACACATGAACAATCTATTGTATACACAAACGTATACACAAACTATTGCATACATACACGCGGTCTATCCGTATTTGTTAGCTATCTTATCTCGGGGGCTACCGCGTTAGCTGCATGCAGGAGCTTATCTTGTGAACATGCTTCCGAACAAGCAGCGATAATGAATGAACTATAATTACGCCATTGACATGGAATAGCAGCAGCGATTCATCATTCATCTAGCGTGTATATTAAGCATCCCTGCTTAGCATGCTACGACGATTACGCTTAGTCGTGTTGTCTTTTTCCATCTTCATCATTATCTTCATCTCCTCTGGCACCTATTTGCCATTGAATCGTCCTATTAAGCGTCTCTTGTTTCTTGTTGCTTCTTAGTCGATAGTCTTTTTACTTTCGACTCTTATCTATCTTGTATTTAACCCTTTCCTTGGTTGTTACGCACATTTACTCCATTCAGTCTTTTTTTCTGATCAACCCAAAGTTTGATCTACCAAGCATATTCGCGTATTACAGCTGATCTTTTTGTCACTGCTAATACTGCACCTAACCATCTCATCATCTCACATAAGCAGCATCATTGATTTCATTCCCTCTGTTCTATTCCATTCTCTTACTAACTGCGTGCTGTGTTTCATTGTTCTATTTTTGTTTTATAGCACATCTAAGCAATTCAACTCAGTTTGCAACTATTTAATAAGTCTAATACTCTTGTTAGACACGTCAAAACGAAAACAACAATAGCATTATTATTATCATCATCATCATGGCACAACCACCAGTCCTTCATTACTCTTTTTATACTCGTCATGAAAGTGAAGACGAGGATGATGTACTGCTAGCATCGGGTGAACAACTTAGTTCATCGCCACAGCCACATCAGCAACGACGACAGCCATCCGCGATGAATGCCAATCGTATCTCAGTTTATGATCAACGTACATGTCGTCATGTCAATCGTACAGTACGTACACTACCCGTCAACGGTCGTTTATACTCGTCGAAAGCATGTCATCGAACATCATTCTCATTGAGCGGTCTATCATCCGATGATTCGTGGATTCATAAAAGATCGGCCTCGCCACTTGATACGGCACCTCCCAAAGAGCAGAAGCTTGATACGGCCACATCGTCCAATGGTAATTACGATGATCGTATCGTGAACACCAGCCATGCACGATATGCTAGTCATACTACGCATCATGCAATACGTCTTGTCCATTCGGAGGAGGAAGATAACATCGATGCCGATGAAGAGGACGACGACGAAGAGGACAGTAGTAATGACGACGAGGAAATGATAGATCAGGTGCATGCACTCGCTGAACTACAGTTTAGTAGGAATGCTCTATTACGAAAGCGTAACAAGCTATCCATGTCGCAGAGTACACCATGTACGCCGATACGTGCGAGATTTGCATCGGTAGATGCTGGTAAGAATAATATCATTTACGATGGCGTGTAATAGATTACACGCTGTATAATAGTTATACATTGGTTTATTAATGAGCAAACACACACACACATTTACACAGCCACCGATGGAGCGTTCAGTGAAAGGTTATCTGCACTAGCGGATGATATGGTACAGGACTACAACGAGCGGAACAGTAATAATAATAGTGCTGCTGATCAATACAAGACTGAGAGCAATTGCACTAGTGATACTGCTCCATCTTTTATTGAAGAATTGGCACGTGCCGGCAGTGTAGACTCCATATCGCCTTCACTATCTTCACGATCGTCGAGGACGGCCAATGATCCTGACGACGACGAGTTGGACTGTATCGTAGATGTAATACGAAGGAATCCACCACCAACTACTGCCGCAACAACAACAACAACAACAACAGCAGCAGCAATGGAACAAGAGGATGACTTTCCAACCTCCACGTCAGTTACTAAGCAGCAGTTGCAACTGATGGTCAGGCATCGTCAACGTCATCCTGACTACATCTATCATGCACCATGCGAGCACTATCCATGTCAAACCCAGACTGGTTATCTTGTTAACGATCGTTGTCGTAAATTCGATAACTCCCTATCTGTGGTCGAGTTTGGCGTTCGAGCGGCCGACTGTTTACCGGTGACCTTCAAGACGGTGGCCGACACCTATCTGGCAGTTCGTGAATTGGCGGCATTTAATCGAGTATCTGGGGTTGAACACGTCGTTCAGCTTATCGACACATTCCTCGACGATCAAAGTCGTCGTGTATTCGTGTTTCCACGTTTGCGTCCACTCAAATGGGCCGAACACGATTTGGTTGATCTGGCCCGATTACTACAACAATTGCTATCGGCGCTGAAACACATACACGAATGTGGTCTCGTGCATCTCGATGTCAATCCGGCCAACATGCTTCAAGATGCCTCGGGCGACTTGGTACTCATTGATTTCGGTCTCGCTCGTGACGTGCCGGTGGCAGGACCGCAAGCCGGTTGCTCTTCATGTATCCGTGCCTGTGGTACTGCCGGATTCATTGCACCCGAACTATTGGGCATGCATCCATCGCCCGATAAGAACGAATATCAAAATAACGACGAAGAGATTGACATCCTACTAATAAGATCGGTTGGTTCCATTCCGGCGAATGAGTGCGATGATCGTCGACGACAACCGCAACAGCAAGCGTTACGTGACGGTCGTCGATGCGATCTCTTCTCGGCTGGTGTCGTATTCGCATTGGCACTGGTGCCTTATCTGCCCGACGACTGCTCGTCCGTGCGTTGTCTCGGCAGTTCCATCGCCACACTAGACACGTTGGAGCGATCACGCACGGAACTGATCAATTCGCTTAATAACCCGTTCCGCGACACGACCATTCCCAAGGTGGTGTGGCAAGCGATGGAGGTGGCAGCCGGCCTACTCGATCCTAATCCAATCACTCGATGGACGACTAAGCAAGCGCTCGACTCCAGTTTTATCAATGCTAAGACGAGCGAGTTTGTAGGCACTGAATTGGCACCCTATCAAGAAGCGAGACGTATGGCACGTTATCATCGCACTTGTGCCATGACTTTCAGTAGTAGAAACAACTACTGGAGTGACGATGACCTTGATGATACTTATGGCATCTATCGATACTAATATACACATATACGCATATACATATACTATTGTAAACAAATCATGGCAGTAGTAGTATCAGTATCAGTATCAATGATTCGAGTCTTCTCTCTCTTTTTATTTCCCCTTTCATTTATTAATAATATTTTATTTTATTATGCTTATGATTAGTTATCGCTATCATCATCGCTGTCATCATCGCTATAAGCTACTAATGACGGTAATGTAGGTTTTGATTTTACTTTTACTGTTTCTTCTTTTGTTGTTGTCTGTTTTATTTGTTTAGTGGGTGGTTCAGTTGTATTCTTACTAGATGTGTCTGAATCTACCGTAGATAATGGTCGTTTCCTTACAATGACCTTACTTAACAATTGTCGTTGTTTATCAGTAGATGTTTTTCTTGTTTTGTTACTACTATTACTAGTGGAAGTAGAAGATGTTGATGTTGATGTTGATGATGAACCAGGTTCATTATTCGATTTTACTAATGTTGTCCCGTCTAATACACTTGCTTTCTCTTTAACATCATATCCAGCAGTAATAGATGGTGGTCCTAATGATTCTGCCGCTACTGCTTGTGCTCTTTAGATACATCAACATGTATGTCCATTTATCGATATATATATATATATAATGTAAGCAATCATTCTATTACTACTATCTACAATGGACAATGACTTACCTTCGAAATGCGTCCAACTCCATTTTCTCCTTATTCTGTTTATCTTGCTCGCGTGCCTTCTCCTCTGAACGGATAGACTGTAGGAAATCAATTTCATCATCGTCTAAACGATGAACTAGATTGGCTATAGACGACAATAACAGTAATAGCAGTTGTAGTATTAGCGGTATCCTTAGTATTTCAGTCAATGTTATTTACCTAGACGTGTTGCCTCTTGAAAGGCATCCTCTTTCTTTTGTCGTTGTTCCTGTAGTTTCTCATATAATGGACGTGGATCATAGGGTGCCTCCTCAATAGGTGGTACTATATCACGAGTATAAATACCGCGTTGTTAGTATACATACAAGAGTTAGTGGTTGGTGAATACAAGTAGGACATTCCATGTTATGTTCGTGTATACCGCACATCTCTCTCTCTTTACCTTCTCCTTCTTTAGCGTGTGCTTTACGCCATTCCTCCTCGCGAGCACGACGCTGCTCATCGATAGTGTCCTGAGACACGAAACTACGTTTAATTGGTAGATTATTATCCATAAATACAAGTGAATCAAAGGAATGAGGAGAGAAAAAAGTAGGAATGTAAACACTAACAATACGATTATAAAATATCGACTTTTTATAATACAAAGTGCTCACTCTTGTGTCCACGATATGATATGATTACTATAGATTGCTATATATTACAAATATGCTGTTATACTTGTTTTATTATAGTATCTATTGTGTAGGATACATAAGACTGTGCTTGCTGATTATCCTATCAACTGTATAGATACCGTTGTATTTAGACGAGAATGCGGTAGTCTAGTAGAAACCTCGTATACTACCATTTCCATCCTTGAGATCGCACTTTTTACAGGCTTTTTCCATCCAATTTGCGCAGTTAGCCTTCTGTTTTTACGAATAAATAATAGTTAACACTTACAAGTACAAGTACCCCCGTATTCTGTTTCCCAGCCCCTCTCCCTTTGGGGAAAGACTGGGACGGTTGACGATACAACCGGGTTAATTTGTTATTTGTTGTTTAGATCCCTCTTGATCTTGATCTTCATTGCTTGAACGCTTAGAAGGAACGGCACCTCGTTGGAATTGTGTTGGAACACCCTTTCCATTACGAACACTGCGAATAATCTGAATGAAGTTCAGACATGCTGTCATATCCCGATTCCACACACGATAATCAATAGCTACTTGTAAGTACGTGACATGACAATATCCAACTATACTAGTACACTTGTATCGTATACCTTATAGAATTGATGATGATAGTTATCGCTATCAATAAATGATCCATTACTGAATACTGAATTGTTATTATTATCATGCTGCGTTAATTGGCATATCTATGATGATAATGATGTTAACAATTGTGTGAATCTATTTATTAATAATCTGCAAAAGTTAAAGGATAAATGCGCAAATTGGATGGAAAAACACTTTTTATCTTTCTATCACCACGTGGCGATACTGCTCACTCGTTCAAGCTCCTTGCCTTCTTTCCTTCTATCTTTCTTCTCCTGCATTATTTGTTGTATTGAATAAAATACCATTACAACAGCTACTACCTACTTCTATCAGTATTTTAGAAAGAATTAGCCTTTTTATTCCTACTCATCAGCTGCGCATCTCTTCTTCTTAGTTATATCGCCGCTGTGCAACGTGATACTATGGGACAGCAACAGCCTGCGGAAGAATACGCTACAGTAACAACTACAACAATACAGAGTCAGTTTATAATGGATAACAAGGATAATATCGTTACTACATTGACTAGTGTCGATACCACCACCATGACTACGGCAAACGGTGCTGTATCATCATCTTCATCATCACCATCATTATCGAATGGCAATCCAGTAGCAGCCAACAAACTAGCTATTGTCAAATCGACAGCAACAACAGCATCTTCGTCGAATTCGATGGTTAAAGCGGCAGGTTTACCATTGCTAACGACTTACTTGCGATTCGTACGTCAAACTGATGGACGCGACAAGACCATGAAGCTACTTCAGTACTCGCTTAAAGTACTGTTGTGGCGTGCCATTAAGAATCCTCGGGATAAAGTATTCCGACAACGGCTATCGGCACTAGTCAAGGCGTTCAGCACAACACGTAAGATCATTCGACTTGGCCATTGGTTGGAGCCTTACGAGGAGATTCTCGACTGGCTCGTCAACATACCGATCCAATCGAGACAGGTGAGTAATCAGCAGTTAGCAAAATCGACACTTAAATCAATGCCCACAACTGTATTTGCAAAATGGTTGTGGGATGGTGTACCGCCTGTGGTCGGTTTCCTAAACGATTTCTTCGATGATATTTACTGCTTGTGTCGCATTAATTGTCTACCGAAATGGATGGAGGATCCATCCGAGATATGGTCATTACGCTGCTGGTTCCTAGGTATATGGCTCGACTTGTACGGCAATGCCATGGATCAGCTTGCACTAAAGCGTAAGATCAAGGTACAGCAACTGATCGTTGATCGATTACGAAAAGATCCCACGGAATACGAGCATGGAATGCAGTCATTGCAAGTGGCCGAGAAAGCTTTAGCGGTCCTCTACGATAAGCAATACTGGCTACGCATTTCTTGTGGTAAATTCCTCGGCGATCTCGGTTTCTGCACATACGATCTATTCCATTGGCAGTTCTCCGATGGTTGGCCCGCGTTAACGGGTTTACTATCCGGTATGCTTAGTGCTCACAAACTATGGGTGAAGACAGCGACATCGACATAATCATATTCACCTTCATCTCTAATCTATCTATTTCTAATATATACATTAAGCAATCTATTACATTAGTATTATTACCTGGGGCAAAACCTTTATTGAAATTTAATAAAAAAACTAATAAACAGTTAAGCAAAAGTTACTAATGTAAGTTAATAAAATGTTAACAAAAAGGTAAGGAGAAATTGTTTATGGAAGCATTAATAAATTTATTGGCATTTATTAATGCCATTCTCTATGATTTCCTCTTACCTTTTCCCTTATCTTTTGTTAATGTTCCCATTAGTAGGTGTTGTTAACTTTTATCCCCTTCACTTTCCATCCTCTCATTCATCACTATCATCTCCCTTCATCCATTTCATCCGTGCATCTATCCATCCACTCAACACTCTTTCATTCCATGTATGTTACATGCTATTCTATGTACTCTTTACTACACATCACTTCTTGTTCCTTCTTCTTCTCTTACCATAAACAACTCTTATTCACTAATTTCGCTGCTCATTCCTTTACTATTCTGTGCACTCCACTATACTCTTCTTGCTCTTCTCTATCTGTCAGTACTCTTCACTGCAATTGCTCATACCACTCCTCTCCTAATATCTATTCTCCTCTCGGTTTGTCGACTCGTCTACTACTCTATTCATACACTCGTATCTCTACTGTTTATTTGTAATCTACAGGGTAAGTGGTGTATACGCGGTATTCACTCTATTCACTAGCTGCTGCTGCTGCTCCTCTTTCTTGTCCTGTCAACTCAGTTTATTTGTTTATTTGTTTGTTTGTATTCTGTAAGCATATGTGCTCCTTCGCTCTATTCACTCCTACTGCTATCCATACTACTTGTTCCTCTGTTTCTATTCTCATTCAGCCAATAAACACCATATCAACTTCATACATATCATTGTATTCTCTACACTCTATTGAACATACTCTGCTTTCAACCAATACAACTAGTTACTACTACTGCTACCACTGCTATTCCTATCATTCTTATTCAGCTATCAGCAGCATACAATCAACTAGAATATATCACTCATCCACTCACTGATTATGCATTAATATCGATGGATGTATATTTACCTGTAGTCATTGTAATGAATTGTATAGCAAATCATCGAACAACACAATAGATACTGATCATCTGACGTGATCGTGCGTGCATTGGCATGAATACACTACTACTACCTAATACTTGAATCATAAACTATAACTGAATGACAGCATGGCTTACAAGTAGAAACAATGGTTTAATAGTCATTACCATCATAGTTGGAGTGTATTCAATGGCTTGTCTATTATCTCGAATGCTCTAATGTTAGCTAGTTGCATACCAATGCATCATGTAGATCGTGCTATTGTTGGAACTAAATCGAATTCCATTCCATTTCAATATCAATCATGCATGTTTCAATTGCAGCTGAATTCATTACACTATTATGGATTTTATTCACGTTAGCCGCAATATAATCAGGACCCTAATAGTCCTCAACTATTATGACCTTTATCTTCATGCTGGTTTGCAATAAAGTCAGTACCCTAACGTCATTCAATGTCTATAATTAGTGGTCACACATGGCGAAATGCCATGCTGTATTTATTTGATACTACGTTTGAAAGACATTCCAGTGTACTATTCTGTATTCATCCACGTGAGATGTAACAGAATCACAACCATAAATGAGTACCGTAAATGTCGCCTAAAATCTATCATTCGAAATTACACAAGGCGAACGGTTCCATGGCTCGTTTATTTGATACTACGTTTGAAAGACATTCCAATATATTATTCTGGATTTCATTCATGTTAGCTGTAACAGAACCACAGCTATAAATGAGTACCGTAAATGTCATTCGATATCTATTATTCGAAATTACACAAGGCGAACGGTTTCATGGCTCGTTTATTTGATATAACGTTTGAAACAACTTCAACACCGTAACCATCGGCCTTTCACCTATAAATGAGCAGCTATTTGATACGAACAAGTCAATAGCTCACTATCATCTTCTCATTTACACGCACAACATAGGCACATTCACTTCTTTGCTCTTAGGCCGTAACAAACAATATGCGAGTAACTTCACATTCTGCATTGGCTATTAGCACTTGTGCTCTAGCATTGTTATTCCAGCTACCCAGCGCTCATTCAGCTGGCGGTGGTGTTTTCAAAGAAAGCAAGTTATTCATATATAGTCTATCCGATGTCTGCTAACTTGCTTATAGGTCGTGAAACTAAATCCACCGTTTCCAAGATATACGTCGAGAAATACAAGGATAATCTTTTTCTATCGAATATACGCTGGGGTGGTGGAGATGATTTTGATCTTAGTTTTGCACGAGTAAATTGGAACGGCCACGATGCCTTTATGAAATGCGACAAAACATCGGAGGAAGTAAAAGCATTCAAAGTAAGCATATCGATCTATTATTCAAATAACCTAACTCATCATATGATATAAAATAGGCATTGAAGGAATTAAAGAGGAAGTTGGAAAAAGGGGAGCTGTCAAACGACTACGCAACAGGTCGAGAAAATGTCATGGATCCCTTGCACCAATTTGGCTTTAATGAGGCCGGTCAGATGTACGTATGTCATCTTTACAGCTTCATTGAGGGGATGAACCTAAAAGACTACCTCAAAAACAACAACAATGTCAATATATATAAGCGTGCTACCAAAATATTACCTGATATTATTAAAGGTAAGCATTACGGTCATTCATATATATGCAATATGATTATTAATTGCTTTGTAGGTTTGATGTATCTTTACAATGCCGGTATTATCTATCATGATGGGCTTATACATAGTAAGTAAAAATTTATTGTCATGAGACATGCTAACAATAGAATGTAGACATCATGATACAGTTAACCCCAACTGGCGAAATAGCTGGAGTAAAGATCATTGATCTGGATAGGACTATTGTATTTAAAAAGGAGCAAGGCTGGCAACCTATAAACCTGAATGGCAAGGAACACTTGTCACCAAATCCAAGTCAACGATACAATAGCTGCAATGATTTTAAGCTTACGCTGACAAAATTTTTGTATATGTTTGTTGACGTTCATACAGAGGATCCTTTTAGGATGAGTTATATGTCTTATTCACTTGCTTTAGTTTGTTTAAACCAACTTAGGGTTATGCTAAGTTATTATGACATAAGAAGACTAACAGCAGATGATTCAGCGCCACCATCATATGCTGTAAGAGAAGTCATGGCTGAAATACTTCCACTTGTAAAAGCGATATACACATTAGTCAATGATCCGTTTGCTTGCTCCTCTCCTATACTCGTATTAAGAGGACTACCACCACGCACTTTATAGTTATAATCGATACACTATTAGTATACGGTAAGTATCGAGCAATAACTGATTCATTCTACTAAAATACTAATCTGTCATTGAATCGATTAGCAATCATATAGACAATGAGAATGTGATGACACTCGCACAGCATGACCATACAACTGCTGATATTGCTGTATGATCTAATAATTTCATCATCAATAAAGCGTATTCACTATTTCGATACAATATTATTCTAGCTTTTAAGTGTATATATTCTTACCAACATTATTGACAGATAACTATGATGAACAGCTATATCACATCATTTATTATAATGAATAGATGGTGTAATAAATAATAATAATAGTAGTAATATATATAGACTAGGAAGTAATACAGAAATGGGTTTGTACATATCGGTTTTATTATTTCCATTATGGATGTTAGCAACATCAATGCAGTGGAGCACTATGTACAAGACTTTTCCATCCAATTTGCGCAGTTAGTCTTTTGTTTTATGAATAAATAATAGTTATATTAACACTTACAAGTATCATTTATTAATAAACAGCAAAAGTTAAAGAATAACAGCGCTAATCGGTTGGAAAAATCCTGTAGGTGGTTGCATTTCTTTCTCTCTCTCTTTTATTTTGTATTTAGTATCACTCTATCACGTAACTGTTACATTCTGCTTTTGCTTTTATTTCTGCTTCTTCTTTCGTAATCTTCTAGACTATGAGTTCTAATCACCGAGATACCTTCGCTTTACCTGCTGGTGCTACTCAAAGGCCAGCTGGTCAACTCGAGTCTATCCTTAAGGAGCTTGGTGCAATCAGTCTTGACCCACTCATTGAAAACCAAGAAATAGTCAATGACACGATAACCTTGCCGGATAACTTGTCTGTTTATTCATCAAGCAACACTACGCAGTCGTGCTGGAGTTCAGAAGAGTCGGCGCCCTACTTGGAGGATTTCCCTAGCCCGCCTCCTGGATATAAAAAGCATAGCGACGCACTAGCCAATATGCTACGTAAACGTTTACCGGACCATTTATCAATTCCGAGTTATTCGCACAATTTAGTGGATGGTCAATCAACCGATACGATGGAGCCGTCATTTCCTGTATTAACAAGATTCAACATTATATTTCGACTGATATTCTCGAATAAAACACGACCACAAGAAGTCCTATCGAGCCAGCTTCATACTAATAATTATACTGGCAACAACAACAACAACAACAACAACAACAGCAATAGTAATCGTAATAATAGTAGTAGCGGTCAAGAGGGGGACACGAGGCCGGAACTATGCACCGATCTGTCGTTGGCCAACTACGAGACGGAATTAAGGATCGGGCAGTGCACGTTCAAGGTCGATCTAACTGATTCCACACTTTCTCCGGCACGAGTGAGACATCCCGATCCCAGTCGCGAGTATTGCGCCTATCTTGCCCACATTATACTGAACGGGTTCAACGATCAAGATATGATGAATCTCGTCAAGGGCGACTGCATCTCGGCATTGCCGCCAAAGGTTGAGGAGGCACCCTTGCAACTATCGATCGCCATCGCGCAACAACTGGAGACCTCGATCGAATTTGTCATCGAGAGCTACAAGCACGAGTCGTTTGCGGCATCGGTGCATATCGGCTACAAGCAAATCGATAAAGTTAGCGCGTCTAGCGATGTCAGTAGCCCGAATATCATTGATGTATTAAAGGATGCAGCAACACGAATTTGCCATCAAATCGATCCTAGTATCACTGCTAGTAATCAGCCATCATCATCGTCATCACCGCCATCGGGATCACGCGGTGGATTGCACGTGCCTAGTGATATGGCGACTCATTATCTAAACACGGCAGAAACAGCATCGTTACCTTCACCCTCGCCTGTATCGCCGCTTTCATCACCGCCTGCTTACCATGAACCTAGTAGGAGTAACAATATGCGCAGTCTCAATAGCAATAGTAATAGTGCCTTCTATATCGATCATTGTGCTAAACTAGAGGAATTATGCCAGCAACTAGGCTACGAGCGACCAATCTATGATGCTCGCGAGACTATCGGTAATATGTTCAGTTGCAGCGTCACAGTACGTCATCAGTATCGTAAGAATAGTCCACCGATAGAGTTCAGCACGAATGAAAGACGCTTCCTAGGAGCTAAAGCGGCCATGGCTCATTGCGCTCAATTGGCCATCACTCGATTGCAATCGATACTCGATTAAAAAGATGACGAGCATCGAGATCATTTCTAAACTATACATACATACACATACATATTGTACCATTCTTTTGCTGCAAACGTATAAACGTGCGTATAGTTTCAAACTGTGTTTTATTAGAATTAAACTATTATTGATCATTTCTATTGATAAACTATAGCACCGACAATGACCGCCATTGTCGTTGAAGCAAGCCAGTATTTTACGTGGAATGAATCGGCATTATTTAGATCTTGTCTATTGGTACGCATACGATTTCGTGTAGCATTACGACTTGCTGGTGTGCGTCCTCCACGCTCCGTCGGTGCTGGCTGTTTAGGTTCAATCGCATTCTCAGTATCATTACCGACCGCTGTCAAGGTAGGAAGGGGGAAAAGGAATTGACTATCCGTAGTATTGCTATTACTATTTGTCGCAGTATTGTTTGGTGTTGTTGCTGTTGCATTTCTCAGTTTATTTGATGAGTTAGTATTGCTGCTAGTATTAGTACTACTGCTATTCAATACAGCTGTATTATCGCGATTCAATGGTGTCGTATAGATTTGTTTAGCATTATTATTGATATTATTATTATTATTATTGATATTGGTATTATTGACACTGGAGTTGTTATTGCTGCTATTAGTTGGTGGTATACTATTGGAAATAGCAATGGTATTACTTGTATTCGTCGTATTAGTGTGTGGTTCTACATCTGTGCTATGTATTTCATCAGGTAGTTTATCAACTGATGCTGTAGAAGCAAGTAGTGTATCATTCGTAATGGCTAATCCCGTACTAGCAATAAGCGATACACATAGCGTAACTGTCGCTGTGTTTACTATTAATCTCATATTAATCAATGTTGATCGATGTTTAGAAAGTGTAGTTAATAAAGCAACAACAGCAGGAAAACAATCTTATTGGAATTACGCTACTTACTATTAGTCGTTCATTTATCTAAATCGGCTAAGCTCTAGCTACAAATACTCTGCTACTGCCCCTTACTTACTATTGTTGTTATTGTTATCATGATGGCTATTTAAATCAATGCAGGGTGATCATTGGCCATACATACCTTGTCCCTTACCGTATATGTTTACTTTCTATCAAGGGTGTTATTGGAATTTTATTTGAAAATAAAAATATATCAAAATACGTTTTAGTCTAGTTCAAACAAAGTGAACAGATCCCACCTATTATCAATGTTATCAATATTACTGTTGTTGCTGTAATGGCGATGTAGGTGATGTTGTCGTCGATGATGATGATGGTGATGATGATGTTTCTGTCGGCATTGATTGCGCTGGAGGCACGACAGCATCAACAGCATCGGCAGATGATTGCGTCTGAGCTGGTGTCGACGACAGCTGTGGTAATGGCGCGTCCGATTCGTTCGTGTTCTGCTTCATCGTGGCAAACATCTCATCACGTAGTTTCTGTGCAAATGTATGGTGTCCACATTTCTCGGCAGCAGCAATAGCAGCGAGATAGGCAATCTCATCAGGTAGATGCGCTTGTACCTTCATCTCTTCCCATAACCATTCGACACGATCGGCGCGGCCTTCATCGGCGTAGCCATGGAAGAGCGGTGCAAAGTGAGCTCCGTTAGGTTGTAGATTCGCCTTTAGCATGTCGCGCAATGACTGTTCCGCCAATGCCATGTCGCGTGGTTCCACGTACACGTACGCCTCGATCAGTAGACGATACGTGTGTGGCACGGGTGTAATCAAATGGCGACGAATAGATGTGAAGTAGCGTAGGATTGAGGCACGATCGTTACGCGATAGTGAATACTGCATCATAGCATGGAATGGCGCCGGGTTGTTATCCTTCTCCGGACGTAAGCACAACTCTTTAAAGTAGCGTATGGCGCCCTCCTCGTTGTCCTCCTTGCAAGCCGCGCTAATCAATGTGCCATAAGTGACGGATGTTGGTTGCAATCCACGTTTCATCATTTCGTCGAATAACTCGGATGCCACCGTGAATCCTAGTTTACGAGCCAGCTTACCCAGGAAAATATTGGCGAAATAGGCACTCGGTACGCTGTTCATCTCCTGGTACATACGCATACCTTCCTCGACGTCATCCTCACCTTTATAGAGACGAAGCAATTCGCTATACGCCGTACGTGACGGGATAAGTCCATCGATACGAAGTAGTTTGTACATGCGCCAGGCTGATTCGCCATCCTGTCTCTTGGCATAGGCTAGAATGGCACTGGAGATTGCTTGTTGTCGAAGTGAGTTGCGTTCCACCTGATTGTCGACTGCATCATACGCGTCTAATAGTCGTGTGACAAGTCCATCGAGTTCCTGGTGTCTCGTCGAATTAGCACAGCATTGGATGGCGTTACGTGCTATCTCCGGCGATATAATAATATTACGGGCAAGTAACTTGTCTATACCCTTCATCACCTCGTTGATTTTAGCTGGAATACGACCGATAGCGCGTAGTCGATTGCACAAATACCATATTTCCTTATTCTCCTGGTCCGTGATGTGTCGTCGTGGTTGCGGCTGTTGCGGGCGCTGCACATTATCACTATTGTTCCTGAACTCGGGATCAATGAATTGCGTGGCAGAGGTAACTGCTTCCTCGCCGAATATCTCGACAACTGTATTCCTCCAACGGGTCACCGCATCGGGATCGGCACTTTCGAATCGCTTGGCCATTCGAAGGAAGAATGTAGCCTCCATTTGATGATTGCAACTCTTCATGTCGCGTAGCAACTCGGTAATCTCCGCAAACACTTGTTCAAGATCGGCATTACTCTGTAGACGCTCGTACCACGCTGTAATCAAGGGGATGTAGACACGCTGCGTCATAACCTGAGCGATCGCATTGATGCCATGCTTGTTGCGATATGCACGGTATGCTCGCATAAACGACTCGATTAGGCGCATTTTAAATCGAACCGAATGACTATGCAACGTTTCAATGATTTCAACGTGTTCCGGGAAATGATCGGGATGCGCATCGATAAAGCACACGCCTAGATCGCGTAGCATGCTGTGTCGGTCATTGTAGTCTAGCGTCAAGTTGGCGAATCGTTTCAGAAAGAGTTTAATGTCTTCCACCGGGATATCCTGCTTTTCAATTAGCGAACGCATCAACTGACGGCAGTGAAGATCTGGCGTGTCGCCATTACGCTCCATGATCACGATAACATCGGCGGCCTCCTTGATGTCGCTCTGCTTGACGCACAAATCCAAGTAGGACATTAGATTGCCGTAGCGAATTGGTACTCCATGAAGCTTTGTCAGGTTGAAGAAGCGACGAGCAATATCGACCGCATCCTGCTTGCACGCCGCCGACAGAATGACATTATACGATAGGTGCGAGGGATCCGGTAGATTCGGGTCGTTGCTAACCTTGTCGAACATACGTACGGCCGCGTCTAAATCACCCGCCTGCGTGTATCCACTAATCAGTGCATTGTACGTGATTTCATCCGGTTTTACACCGAGTGATTCCATTTCCACCTCGACCAAATGACAGGCAGCGTTCATGTCGTTGCAACGAGCAAGTGCCGATACCATGCTGTTAAACGGAATAAGCGACTGGTTACGTCCTCGCTTGCCATAGGACAATAGTTGCGAACGTTGCTCGAGGAATACTTGGAAGCATTCGCGAGCAGCTTCAATGTCGCCTGCTCGACCGAACGAAGTGATTAATGCGGCGTACGTCTGGAAACCGGGTACAATCGATGATGAACTCTCGACGGCCTCGAATATACGAAGTGTCGCCTCGGACTCGCCCTTCTCCGCCGCGGTCCATAGCAGCAAATCCAACGCATTAAGATCGAATGGCTCGGAGAATTCACCGCGCGCCCGTTCGAATAGCACCATCGCTTGTTTAAAGTTCTCCTCGGCATTGAGCGCGGCAAGTCGTGCCCTCTCTGCCTCGTCGTCAATCCATTGCATTCGGGTTTCTAGGTGGACCTTCAACTTGAGCACCTCCAACTCGCGAATACATAATGCACGGACCATTGTGCGGTAAGTGTAGCTGCTAGGTTGAAGAAACGGTTCCTTGAGCAATTCGTTAAATACATCCAACATTGGACGTAGCGATGACTTATGCTGACGTAGTTCGGCGAATGCATCCAGCACCAAGTTGTACGTAAGTAGATTACGCGAGATGCCCAGATTCTTCATTAGCGAGAATTCTCGTACCACACCCAGTAGATTGCCTTCGCGTTTTAACGACTTGATACGTTCGTTGAATGATGCCATATCACGCTGCGTATCTTGACCTTCGCGTGCCGAACCAGCAGCGATGCCGGTTAGCGTACGCTGTTGCTGTCTCTGGCGTACACCATGCTGTTGCTGCTGCTGACCGAATTGTCCACCAGTTGAAGGCAATAGCGTGGTGACACGTCCTCCATTAAAATCGGTCTTACTAGAGAACGACGACGAGTCTCTCAGTCGTCGATCGCGACCATAACCCGACGTGCCAATATAGGATTTTGAATGATCACGTCCGTCGCCAGTCGTGTTATTCGTAACAACGGTGGACTGTGTGCTCGCTCGCCACGTCTGTACATGCTGCAATAATGTAGGTTGTTGCTGTTTAGTCGCTACTGGCGTAAATTGTCGTGCAGGCGCGTAACGCGCTAGATTACTGAATGTCTGAGAGGTTGCGCGGTACATGACAGAAATTCACCCGATTCGCATATGATAACAGTGATCGGGTGAATATACAATAAGTAATGCCAATATGATTAGGAAAGAAGAAGAAAAAACGTAGCAGCGCGAGAAATGCGTAATGTAACAAAACTGATCAGCTTGTAGGGAAAAAAAGATTGTTACCAACTTTAGCTGATCATTTTTTATTCCATTTTCCGCTGACTCATTAGCAAAATCGCTATCGGAAGAAATCGGTTTTTATTAATCACGTGATTATTATGAATAATCTAACGGTGACGCATCGTCGTATATCCCGATGAAAATACAAGGAGATTGCAAGCAAGGAACATGAATACAACAATTTGTTCGTGTATATCATCAATCTAAAGTACAATGTATATAGTAGCTGCTATTTATTATCTATCCTGAATATATTTGACAATAATATTACTTGTAGCTGATGATCATATAAATGCTGCTGATGCTGTTGCTGTTGCTGCTGCTATTAACGAATAATGAACAATGAACACTAGCTGTTCATAATATATTCATATCAAAATGAAATTGAATGCCGCAAGAGAATGGCACGAGAAGCTACACCACTATGCTATGATGATTAATTTATGGAAACAATTATATGGTGCATCAAGTAGAAAAGTGGAGAAATACGAATATGACTATAGTGCAGTCACGTTTTACGTGTATTTGGATACTAACATTCCGAGTAAAGTAATAGCCATATGGTCTTTTATTGCATTTTTTCAAACTAGCTCATGTCAAGCATATGCCGAGAATAGTATCGTGAGCCGGCTATATATCCTTCACGATTACTCGTCTCTTATCTAGACCCACCTTTTACGTGCCTATCAAGCATTCCTTCTTCTTTATAATATTTACTTTGTTATTGCCAACTAGACATAGACACGCTTACTTGATAGTATTAGTGCTGTTCCGGAAACAATCATTTAACATTTGTTATCATGCTATTCTGCGGTAAACGTGTACTGTTGGCTACATTTGCTCTATTGGCGTTGCCATCGATAATACTAGACGCTTTAGTGGATGCATCACAGCATAATATAGGTCCTGAAAGTGTGGCGGGACTAGTGCTGGATCCACATCAAAGACACAGAGGTATACTGAATAGATGGGGCAGTTCAATCAATGTTGAAATACTATGCTATGGAAATATGCCTGTGGATCAGTTGGATAGCGAGACGCAATTCTCGGACCAAGCAAACGAACTATTCTACAGGGTATGCGTACGTGTAAATGAAGGAATTCCCATACTGACATCCATCGCAACCTGATAGGATTGTATTGTCGCTAGAGCCCGTAATCACAACGAGAGAATGGCACCGCAGAGTGCAGACTGTCCACTCGACAGTTATCCGGACGCGTTAGGAAATATTTGTTATCTCCGTGAACGATCCAGGTTTGTTGGTATTTTCAGCTCATCCATCAGTGGAATGGTCAAGGCTTCAAGAGACCTGCGTGATAGCATTGTGCAGCAATTGAAAGACGGTATGGACGAGGATGCATGTAGAAAGGGAGAGAGAGAAAAAGAGAGAAAGAGAGAGAGATAACGCTAAACTAACATGACATTAGCTCATAGATTTGCGGATGCATTAGGATGGTATCTAAGTTGGAATGAACACCGTAAGCAAGCTAAAATGCTCATGCATCCATTCACGAGGTTAGCTGACAGTCACTTTGCTTTACAGATGTTCAAGTTAACAATGGAAGGCTGCGCATAAATTCGTTCGGCTATCTCATGAAGAAAGACTTTAGCCTAGATGTGGTCGATGGCCTTGCCACGATAGACGACGAAACCGACAAGATTAGAGCGCATCGAGCACAAATGTATACGTTTTTGAACAAGTTCTTTAGCGAGTATCGGTTCCAAGGGGAGGATCCCCATCAAAAGATACAAGCCACCGTAGCGGAGCTACCCCGTTTACCGAGCGTGCGTCGTATGACACGTCCTTCTCTATTGGGAGAAGGAGCACCTGCTGCTTAATAATATCACTGATATAATAAACTAAGCCATAAAAGCAACAGCAACAGTTCAATTGGTAGTTTAAAAGTGTTTATGTCATAATGTTCATGTCATTGAATATCGCAGATGTTAAGAGGGACATATTGAGAAAAGTGAAATAACAAGGAATAATGATAATATCATATAGCGATATTCATTGCAAGTTATGTTAGCATGAGCTGATGATGATAATGATCACCGAGTTAACCTGCTAACGGAAAGCGAGTAACTTCTTTGAAGGATGCTGGCCTTTGTACAGCAATGCACGCATGCGTGTATTACTGTTGTACGACCAAGGGCGCAGTAGGTAGGCAGTTAGTTGTGTAGCACACCATAGGTTATCCCCAGCTACTATTGCACTGTTAGCATTCCTTTCTTTTCCTTGTCATTTCATGTATAAACATCCTGTCATCCACATCAGTCGACATGTTTCATGTGACATACTTTTTTGCTCGCAGAACAACAGCAAGAGTAAGAAGAGCAAGAAGGAGAGGTGAATCATAATTAACAGCATGATGTCGCATCAGCCATATGGCATACCCTGTGAATTCATAAACTGAATACAAGAACGCGTGCCATCCTGACCAACTCCTATTACTAATACAATTCTACTAAAGTAGACGACAACAAATACAACATCATCGTCATAGCAATTGATGAAAGTAGTGGGGACAGGGTCACGCATTCATCATCATCATCATCAGCATTATCAGCATTATCGTTATCACCATCAAGGTTCACAATGATGGATATGCTACACGCATGTGTGCGCATGGACCATCACATATTTCTGCACTTGCGTGGGAGTGTAAGCATGGTTCATCCAACTGCACGAAGATAGATTTACACACATGCAAGAGTGGGGAAAGGAGAAAGAAAGAAAGAGAGAAAGAAAGAAAGAAAGAGAGAGAGAAAGAGCGAGCGAGAGCAGTATGTCAATGACACCATTGAATTATTGGTCTGCAGGTCAATCATATGTAAATGTTTTACAGCCACATTCATCGTAATAAGCGATGAATAGCAGCACCAATCAGGAGTAGAAGAAGTAGCATGCTTGTCGCTCCTAATGAATGATGAGCGAATACAGTCCACCTATTATCGCTCATCTATATCCGTGGATAAATTGAGACATGTGTCAATGGTAGCGTGGAATGCGCAAGTATACATATAACGGATTTGATATGAACCAGTACGTACATATGTGTGTACTTATGTGTGTGTGACTAGCTTTTCTTATCAATTAGGTGAGTTTAGACCATTCTATCTATTCGTCAATCCTTGCAGTACGAGTGTGCGTGCATATGCGTGTACATTCGTATAGGCAATAAGGGAAACAACCCGCCCATGCATGTCCTACTTCTATCATGATGGTTCGTCGTTGTTCTCGGTCTTTCAAGGGCGTATACACACGTACAACATACATACTACATACTACATACTACATACACGTTCATACACGCACCACCTCGCACGCAGTTGCATACTACATACACGTCCATATGTACACGTACACACTCGTACACGTACTTGCATACACATCGTTCAAGTATATCACCGCTCCTCTCATTCTCTCATTCATTCTCTCACTCTTCATCTATACAAATCGAGTAAGCCTGAGTTAAGAGAAGGAGGATGTAGCAGCACTTTCTACAGGTCATCTTTTCCAACATTGTGAACCGCTCCTTCTGCTATTGTTATTTACATTGTGCTATATCCTATACACCTTTCATTCTCTCACATATACACACTATAGCCTTTCTTGCTTCTTTTTCTATTGTTGGATTATTTTGCAGGCCTTACAAGAGAGAAAGATAGATAGATGCCATTTTAATTAATATATCCTTGCCCTCCCTCCCTATCCCTCTCTCCCTCTTGTTCTCCTGCTCTAGTTATTGTTAGATAGTTAGCCTATTACTCAGTTTATAACTTTGTTTAATCCTTGTTTGTCTCTCTCTCTCTCTCTTTCTCTCTGTTCGTTTGTTCGTTTGTTTGTTTCCCCCTTAGTTATTTAAGTCTATAATTATTCAGTACTATATCCACCATTATTGTTATTCTACTCGTATCTTTACCGCATTCTCTCGTGTAAACTACGGAAAAAGTTTCGTTCCTTCACTTATTGGACACTTTCAGCTCCACACACACATTGCTTAATCTAATTTCCCGCTAATATCGCAGTTGTCATTAACTGGATGTGCTTGGCAGTAACATCAATCAATCTACCATTCGGTGCCAACCCTTAACCAGTTGATATATACATATACACACATATTTGCCATCCAATTGTCTTTTCCTCGTATCTATGAATTAGCAACAAGCCTTCAATATCCAAAATACAAAAATAACAGAACTAGCGTCTATTCGTATATATATAAATAAATAAATAAAAGAAACAAATGGTCCTGCGCTAGACGGGCGTCTACCATAACTGCTCACATACCATCAGCATAGGTAAGCAAGGTGACAGCTGGACTGCGCAACTGTTCTCGCACACATACGCACGCATCCTTCATTCGACACTTTCACTCTAACAATATCACTCGTTGTTGTCGCTTATTCCTGCCAACTTGCTGGTTTGCTCCAAGCACGAAATGGGACAAGGCTATCCGAAGCCATGCAAATATCCTCGTGTTAAACGCCGACACACAGTCAGCAATTTTCACGACAATATTGTAAACAACCTCAATCCCGAGTATCCGCTCTACTATTGCCCGGAGGAATTCATCCTCGAGGAGTTGCCCATGTCGAGTGAGGCCGCCCTAGCAAGGAATTGTATTAGTCAGGATTCACGCTTGCCACCATCTTTATCGTCATCACCATCGCCGTCATCATCATCAGCAGCAGCAACAACACGTAATAGCAATGTTCATTATTCAACCAATTCAACGACTGCCGCTATCACTTTCGATTCCCGTAATCATTATCCATGTGGCAATGGTATATACGATATGAATCAACAGCAGTCGCAGGAATTACCAGAGAGTCTGGCCGGATGTAGCACGTATGGCCGTGGCATTACTAACATGCAAATACATCCACCCAACAGTAGCGGTAGTAGTCGTAGCTACTATAGTGGTGGTGGTATGCATGGCAATCATCAGGATATGAATAAGCGTCATTCGCATCAGAAACGTGGTTTCCCCTCCAGTACACTTGCTTTATACTTTCAAAATAACACGTCACCACGTTTTCCATCCAATACAACATCATCTAGAAAACCGATCTTCTCTCTTGGTAATAAAAACAACAACAACAATAATAATAATAACAGCAACAATACACAGTACATGACAAGTGGTGTGGCTGCTTCACCTACCACCACCACCACCACCACCACCACCACGATGTCACCATGGGAGAAGGCAAATCGTATTGATGATGGCGCTATGGAAAGGTAAGTTGGTTAGTTGATACGATATGCCATGTTTCCTATTAGACATCATTCTAATTGCACTCTGATCATATTATCGCTAGAATGGATTTACTACATGGTATCCTGCATTATATACTAAAACGAAACTATCTCGTACCGATCCATAAGCCACGCGCCATTTTAGATATTGGTACCGGTACAGGTATCTGGGTAAGAGTAGGTATATTCAATTGATCCATTCATTGTATTATAAAAAGATACTAACACATTATTTTTACTCAGGAAATAGCCACGGTATTCCCGAAAGCGCGTGTTATAGGATTGGACGCACTCGATCTAATTCGATGGAATAACATGCCGAAAAACGCGTCCTTCCAATTCGCCAATCCATCGCACAGCCTTCCCTTTCCCGATGGTAGTTTCGATTACGTGCACTATCGCACGTCATACTCGCATATCCTACACAATGGACATACGCCCGATTGTCGCGAGCTCTACCGATTGTGTCGCTCGAGCGGATGGGTCGAGATTGTCGAGCTCCATCGACGTCTGCAGAATCGCGGACCATGCGGCGAACGACTCGACAACTTTATCGCGATGGTGTTGGCGGATCGTGGTCAGCGCGTGGATCACATACACGGCCTAACTAACGAGCTAGGCAGTGCGGGTTTTATCGACGTGACGCAACGGGTGGTCTCGCTACCCGTAGGCGATTGGGGTGGTGCACCCGGCACACTGATGCGACGTGCCATGGAGATGTTAATGCGTGCCCTAGCTGATGACGTGGTTCGTCTCGCGAGCGATGCCATCGATCATTCGCAGTACGAGGCACTGATAGATTGCTTCCTAGAGGAGACGGAACGTCGACAAACCTACATGGAAGTATACTGTTTCACTGGTCGTCGACCCTAACTAGAATAGCTCATTTATTCATTCATTCGTATTATCCTTTTCTTTCCTCTTACTTGCCATTACAATAATACATTACGCATCATGTAGCATACACACATACACATACACACACTTGACCATATACTGTCTCTCTTTTTCTTTTCTTTTACTTGGTTTCATGGCCATTCTCTTTTTAAAAAAGTAATTAACAAGTACTCTTCTTTACTACTATCATATCAATAGACACACACCTCTAATGATGATTGAATCAATGTCAACCAATGTATAATCATGACCTATCTACTATATTATATGACTAAGGAATAACGTACAACATAATGATATTGCTTAACCTTGTATAACAACAACAGCAATAACAACAAGTTGGCTTGTAGATCATTTCGCTTGGCTACCAGCAAAGGTGACACAACATGACTCAATAGATCAAGTGAAGCATGTATAATAAAGGACATTGATTTCACTCTATACCATTTGAAGCATAATTGTCGTGACCACAATATTGTGCGTTATTTGTACCGCTACCTCGTCTATCTATCTATCTATCTATCTATCTATCTATCTATCTATCTATCTTTTCTTTTCTTTTCACTCTTTGTTCTTTCTTAATCAGTTAGCATGGCGTTGCCAGTTGAATCTATAGGGACCACGCATTATTCTAATGTAACCACTGAGATAGCAGATACACTCGACATGTCTTCCATGAACACTGATTTAGATGCTGAGGGTAATCAGTCCGATAAGCACATTATAAGTTTCAACCGGAATCAAAGTACATTTCAACAATTACTCCATACACTTGGCAATACACATCAGCATGAACTTGAAGGTTGGTAAACAACTAACGGAGTAACATGGTAATATAATGGAGAATACTAACAACACTGCTGGTAGAACAATCCCGCGAATGGAGAATGAAACTGGAGGAAACGCAACAGCAAAACAAAGCGACAGAACAACAATTGCACACCATCACTACCGAGTGTAGACAATTAAGGGCAGAGTTGGATCATAATCAGGAGCAATATCGAATGGAGCAGCTTCGATTACATGACAGCTTAATGGAGGCACAGAACAGAATTAAAAGTCTAGAGAAACGACCGAGTTACTGGCCATTCGATGATAAAGTGTCGTCGTCATTATTATCGCTCGATTTTAGTCATGAGCATGAATCACCCAGTGTTATTAGTCCGGTGTCCAATCATGAGCGGTAAGCAATCTACTATATATCTATATGAATATTTATATTAATGTGTTGATTAGATTTGAACAAATATTAAAACGACTATCCAAGGAGGATGCACAAACCATTCGTCTGGTGGAGTACAACTATCAGAATGCATTGAGACGTGCTCATGAGACACTAGAGAAGCAGAAGAGGAGGATGAAACGAGTGGAACATGAACGAGACGAGATTCGTAAGCGATACAAATGCAAGAATGAAGAATGGGAAAGGTGGCGTCAATGGTTTATGGCGTTGCAAAAGGAGCACCAGTCATTGAAGCGTACCGAGCCACACTCATTGGAAGAGCAATTGGCATCATCTCATCCGCCATGTCCATCAGTAGAGGAAATATCGCAACTATCCAAAGAGATGAATGACAATGTTAACAACAACAATAATAATGATGATGATGATGACATATCGTTTGATGCATCATTTGAGAACTCATCCTCTTTAGATATGTTAATGGATCTACTGGATAATCCAGTAATTAATAATGATACAATGAAACAACCAATGACAAGTACGTTATTGAATAATGAACCATTAAATACATCCAATGATGTAGTATCAGTATCATCACCATCTATCTCTTCGGCAATGGTGACACCCACTAGATCCAATAGAATAGTCGATTACATGATGACTACACCGAAGACGACATCAACCATATCGCGTAAACGAAAGAATCTACCGATTACACCTAGTAGATTAGTAGTACTTCATGACGAGCATGAGCATCACACGATAGATACTACAACCATGAATGAATCCGATAACAACAACAACAATAACAACAATAGTGGTAGTAGTAGTAATATTAAACGAGCACGTACTATTGATCTTGAATCCGTAACAGACGACAAAAATATCGATTTAACAAGTGCCACTAAGCGTAAAGCAGACCCGGTGATTCTCATTATTGATGGCGTGTCTGAAGTGGTGAAACCAGCATTACGAGTAAAGAACTCGCCAAAACGATCACCACGTCGTCCTGCTATTCCTCGTGGACCACAAGGCATGCCAACACTGCAACCGAAGAATAGTCGCATGGTGGTACCGCATCAACATCGTGTAACAG
>JAIXMF010000259.1:0-19994 GCA_025201365.1 Syncephalis plumigaleata | reverse complement strand
CAGCACCAGTGCCACAGAAACCATTTGGAGATAGATTTATTCAAATATATACGTAATATGATATAGCAATACTCAATAGCAAGACTCTATGAGTATTATTAATGCCGTATGCTTTCATGATTATGATATGCTTATAATAAAATGGAATTAATAATGTAGTGCGTATTTGATGTGAATGTGAACTGACATTCATTGAGTAAATGCAATTGATTTGCAACAATGACTAATGAATTTTTATAATTTTCCTTTTTCTTTTACCTATTGATTTAAACCATTCCATGTTTTCAAATCAATAATTACTTCGCTCGCTTCTCTCTTTTTTCTTATTACTGCAGTTGCTCGTATACGAACGTGTATGAATTATTGTTGATTCTACGAGTAAATTGATTACAGCACCAATTTATTTCAATAGGTAATAGGCATGATAGACGGCAATAATGAAAATGAAATACCGATATTAACTATATATATCTCTCTCCTATAAACTCTAGTTATGGCCAAACTAACTGATATTACAAAAAAATGAAGCAAATCGCTATGCTTCAGACGAGGAGTACTCGGATATGGGTGACGAAGAGGTTGTTCAATCGGCTAGCTTCTACTTAGAAGAAGGAATTAACGACGATGATGAAGATATCGAAGATGACGATGAAGAATGGTCGGATGAAGAAGAAGAAGAAGATGATGATGAAGATGATGATGAAGAAGAGGAAGAGGAAGAAGACGAAGAGGATGCTAAGCGTAGTATCAATGATGTTAGCGATGTAGAAGATGAAGATGAAGACGATGACTATTTAGATGAAACATTCCTAGAGCGTGTCGCCGCCCTTAAGGAGATTATCCCATTGTCTACACGTCACTTTGTGTCGCGTCAAGCTGATCGTGTAGTGTCACATGCTGGCAAGTAAAGTCGTTTGTTGGTGCATTATCATGGGTTATCACTACAAGTGCACTTATGATCGGTGTTCCTCTCGTGCTTGAATGGAACGCGAGCAACAATACGTGCAATATGAAAAGGAAATGCAACTGCAACAACAAGGATTACAACCGGTAAGATAGGCTAATGATGATAATAGTTGCTAGATATGTAGATGTTTCGGTTAATTAGTTACTAAATAACCGTTGTTGTTTATTATTAGCAAATGCCTGGACAACCATTGGCACCGGATGTTATGCCATTAAGTATGGCCGGCGTTAATCCACTGCAAGCACCAGGTGTGCCAGCAGCATCGGCAAAACCCGTTGGTTTCTAAAACACAAGAATAAAAGTGTTGTTTATTATAGTTCGATTGACACTAGGATAATCGTATACTTAGTGTGGATCAGTCGAATTACGAGTACACTTGTGCTATTGTCCAGTTAAAACAACAGTAGCATTTATTATATATGTATCTATGGTACAACGAGAAACTATCCGACGAATGATGATCATTGATAGTCAGGCAATACTAGCAGAAAACACCATCGTCGGCAACTTCAAATTGAAACGTATCCTCCGTAGTCTCGCCATGTCGCGTTAGTAGACGTGCCTCAAAGTGTGTCACCGTCACTGATGGTAATGACGCGTCTACCTCGTCAGACTCTACAAATGACGCGGTTGCATCGGTGATATTCGTTTGAGTGGCAACACGCTCTAATAGGAACAACCAGGTAACGGGTATATCACGCCACCATCCCGGCCATGCATCCATGTTAGTGAGGCGGATCTTCGTCGTGCCAGTGTCCACGTATCATCCACGGGTAATGACGAGGGTATACCGTTAAACGGGTCACTATCCGTACGACGTCCTTGATTGAACGTTAACGGACGACGTTTTATCCATATCCTACTGCTAGCGAATACCGCTAGACTCCACTCGGTAGCAAGTTGTCGGAAAAGATCACGTATCGCTCGTGCTTCAATGGTAAGTTCTCCCGTGGTCTTCTCTCGCCAGTAGAAAGCGTTCACGGGATCGACGATAATGGCGCCGTAATCCAATTCGGTTTCATTACGCAAATGACGTGCTAATCGATGTAATACGACGAGTAACTGTTCCGTACTTGTCACGCGATTAACTAGAATACGCGCTAATGTTTCATTAACGAATTGTTCACGAGCACATTTGTAGTCTGCTAATTTCTCATACGAGTATAACTCGTGTGCACGCTCGATAGATGGCGTTGTTGTTGTTGTCGTCGTCGTGCTAATAGCGAGTTCAGCAATTTCAAGACATCGATCGAAATGCTGTTCCGCCAACACTTTAATCCGTTGCACGTCAAACTCCTGATGCAAATCGAGAAAGATCACGCCTTGTCCACGTCCGCCCGTCTCCACCGCTATTTGCGAAGAGGATGTTGTCGCGGTTACGTTTGCCTGACTAGTATGCTGTGTCGCAGTTGGTTCGCGTAACTCAATAGTAAATGTACTCGGCAACGCATATACCAAGGCGATAAAGTGTAATAGCTGAGATTTACCCGTATCAGGTCCACCATGAAATAATACTACGGGAAACGTTGTCGTTGTTGTCGTTGTTGACAGCAACAGTGGTGATTCCTCAACTTGTCGACTAGACGTGGTAGATTCCGCTAATAAACGTGCCAATAACTGATCTAACGTTGGTAAGTGTAAGGGCAATAGGTGATTCCTCCAATCGTAAGCACGAGCGTATGCTTCAAGTGCTGACTCGCCTGTAATGGCGGCTAACAACTCGTTGACAGACATTGGAAAGTAAAAACAAAATAACACGATGGCTCAATTGTTATTATCCTTATTTGATCTCAAGGAATACAAAAACATAATAAATTGGTTTACTGTAATTGTTATCATTAATGTAATATAGCCAACGGTTTTTGCTTAGACATATACTACTGCTACTACTATTGCTGCTACGACAATATCTAGACGAGCAAGAGATCGATGGCGGAATTGATACCTACAACGAGTAGGAATAGCACAGGAATGGTCCAACCGCCCCAAATCGGCCAGAAAGCGATTATCCATGAAATGGCCCCGATAGAACTGGCACCCGTAGCAAGTGATATCTCTTTTGGATAGCGTTCCTGCCAGCGAGTAAAGTTGCCGGGTCGTGGATCTCCTGTACGCCAGCCACGTAACCAGCGTATCTCGATATACGTGCCAACAACCATCAGTATCGCGAGTGCACCTACATAAAATGCCACACCACTAACAACAATGTCATAGTTAGTATCTCGTCACTAATAGTAATAATAATGATGATGGTGGTAGATGCTTTCTACTGCTTCGTATCTTAACATCGAGTATTACCTGTAGAGTGCAGGCCGAGCCAATACATCAAGAACATTTGCTTGTCGTGCCACAATCAATCCGATAACTACACATATCACTGAAATGACACGTTTCCACGTACGATTCAGTTGTTGTCGCTCCAGTTGTTCCTCGGCATAACTGCGAACGGTGGTGCGAGCACGATCAGCAACTGTACCGTTAGTCTGACGAGTAGAACGTGTCGTACGATGAGTGAGACCAGAAGTGGAGGAATTCATGACAATGACGCTAAAAAGAAAAGAGAAATACTGTAATAACAACAACAACAATGGCAAGGCAATACAAATACACTGTATTATAACACATGTATAGATCAAACTACTATTCAATGTTACTAGTTAATTGCTCTAGCGTAGATTTATTTACTTAATAATCCGCGTGCTCGTAACTGTTCCTTCTCTTCCTCTGATAGCGACCAGAATGCCTGTCGTTTATCATCAATCCAATGTCGTAACTATCAACGTATAATAAAGCTGTTATTTATACTGTACCAATGATATAGATATATATGATTGTACTTACACCGGTGAAGCAATGTTCCTCTGTGCCATAATTCGCAAACAGAACTGAATAACCAACGAGACCTATCATGAAACCATTATTATTAATATACGCATGACTGTAATGGTATTAACATATCCAGTAGACTACCATTAGTCAATAGGAATATCCATCTATTTACCTGCACATAACACAATACTGCCTACATGTAGAGCGCGAGACCATACTGGAGGACGTACACGTTCAGCAGCACGCATACTGTTCTTCATACGATCTGTCGTTGCTGTACCTCTGTATTTACCAAACTCTCTTGGTATATCTTCCCGTGTAAGATGATCAAACATAATGACTAGTAATTATCGTAGTAGTAACTATATATATTAGCAATTGGAAAAGAGGATACAGTTCAACTTTTTATGCTATGTGACATTATCATTCCTTACAGGCTTTTTTCCACTTTACTTCCCTCTCCTTCTATCTATCTATCTATTTATTACTACTACTATTATTATTGCAACGTCATATACTTTCTATATTGTTTTCTTTCTCTCTCTCTTTCTGACATGTCGGATGTTAAACGACGAAAAATAGCCGACGGCAGTGTAGAACATGTGGCCGATAAAGGAGAGGAACGTGTAGGTGATCTCTACCTAGACACCATCAATCGACATATGCTTGACTTTGATTTTGAGAAAGTGTGCTCCGTCTCGTTGTCTAATCTTAATGTTTACGCGTGTCTGATCTGCGGCAAATATTATCAAGGTAAAGCTTAGTGATATGCGATGACCTAATCAGTGAATAGCCAGTAATAATAATAGTGGAGTAACCTCTTTGACTGCGGAGAATAGGACGCGGTAAGAATACACATGCTTATTTCCATAGTATCAACGAGGACCATCACGTCTACATCAACTTACAGACATTAAGGGTAAGCTAGCGATAACATAGTGATATAACATAATTGTTAAGTAGACATACATTTAGGTATACGTACTCCCTGAGGGCTATGAAGTCAATGACTCTTCATTAGATGATATTAAGGTAGGAAATAATATGACATGACATGACATGACGTAGTATAGTAATTGCTTTAGTTAACTTTACAATTATCATAATAATAATAATAATCATGTATATACTAGTATGTGATTCGACCAACATTTACAAAGAAACAAGTGACGCAACTAGACAAGGAGACTACACTTCGTTATGATCTAAATAATAAGAAATACATACCTGGTAGGGTTAACTAATTAGTTAGTTAGCTGGTTTATTGCATTGCTAAAGTTTAATCAATGATGAAAATAATTAGGATTTGTCGGTTTGAACAACATCAAGGCCAACGACTATGTCAATGTAATTATTCAGGCATTGGCCCATGTTACACCTCTACGTGATTACTTGTTGTTAGAACCAGTGGAGCAACGATCACCCTTAGGTATGTATGTCGTATTAAACTGGATAGTCTGATGAGTAACAACTAGAACAATGTTGAACACTAGTTTTCCAACTAGCCATGCTTATGCGTAAGATGTGGAGTTCACGAGCATTTAAAGGTCAAGTCAGTCCACATGAATTGCTTCAGGTAGGAATGTCATTCTTGTCGAGGATATTATACGCGTTTACTTATTTTTCTATATACAATCGATTAGGCAATATCGAATGCAAGTGATAAACGCTTTCGTCTAAGTGAACAATCAGATCCTATTGATTTGTTCTCCTGGTTAATGAATCGACTACACATGGATTTGGGCGGTAGTCGTAAAAAGCCATGTATGTCTTGCTTACTCCTCGATTAGTATTCTCTATAACAATCCTACTAATGACTATGATGTTCATTAGCCATTATTAGTCAGACATTCCAGGGTCAATTGCAAGTAACTTCACGTCGTACTACAGCACCGAAAGAAGCCGTTGATGACGATAGAATTGTTGTGGATCCTAATGCTGGTATGTAATCCACCAATAGATTATAGTCAATAATGACAATATGGTAATGTATACTTACTATGAATGATATCATATAGATGTTGCAACAAAACAATTGCCATTCTACTTTTTATCTTTGGATCTACCACCGCCACCACTATTCCTCGATGAAATTGAAAAGAATATCATTCCGCAAGTGTCGCTTAAATCGCTCCTACACAAATATGACGGTATTGCCGAACAGGAGGACAAGGGCTATGCGAAACAATATACCATTACACGTTTGCCGCGCTATATCGTGTTGCATGTACGACGATTCACGCGTAATAACTGGTCAGCCGAGAAGAATCACACCATTGTTAACTTTCCTATTGGTGATCTTGATTTTACTCCCTGTAAGTTAGCATCAAGTATGAATAGATTCAATATGAATTGGATACAACTATCGTGGAATGATTACTAATCTAATTAATACGTGTATCGCTATATGAATCATCAGTCGTTACTAGTGCAACAACGGAAGAAGCGAATGACAGTGAAGAGCAGATGTTGCAGGCGGATAAACCACCCGTTCTTGGTGCTTATTACAATTTACTGGCCAATATCAGTCACGACGGTGAACCGAACAAGGGTCATTATCGCGTACACGTACGAAGATCCGCCACTAATCAGTGGTATCAGATTGAAGATCTCAACGTGGAAGAGATACAAACGCAAATGATATTCCTTAGCGAGAGTTACATTCAGGTAAGTGTCACTATAAATGGTAATGATATTACTATGATGATGATATTCATCTGTTTCTCTCTCTATTTATTTATTTAGATCTGGGAACGTCATCATCATAACAAAGAACAAGCTACAGATAAATGAGACTACTTGCAATAAATGTGATGATATTCGTCGTTTTACAGTTATTATTATAACTGTCATAGATATGTGTTTATTCAAATAATATGACGTTTATCACAGTCAATACAATACAGATAGATGATACTTGGTGGTTAGCTAATAATGAAACCAAAAACCATACATAATCATTCAACGCAACTACACGCTGATGATTATTAGGGACAAAAAGTTGTTAATAATGAAGTAACGATGACATCTAGCGCATATGCACACGTTAGAAGTCGGCATCTAATGTGAACGCGTTGTCGCCCTCGTTGTCATTGCGATTACCGGTCTTGTTATTGGACATGACACCAGATTTCTGGTAGTCGGAGACACGCTTCTCGAAGAAGTTGGTCTTGCCTTGAAGGGAGATCATGTCCATAAAGTCGAATGGATTCTCGGCGTGATACACCTTGGGACAACCAAGGGCGACCAATAGACGATCGGCCACGAACTCGATGTAGCGTGCCATGAGTTCGGCGTTCATACCGATAAGACGCACGGGAAGGGCATCGGTAAGGAATTCAATCTCGATACCGACTGCCTCGGTGATGACGGCGGTAACCGTTTCGACCGATGGCTTATTCTGCAGCAACGAGAAGAGCAAGCAGGCAAAGTCACAGTGGAGACCTTCATCACGGGAGATGAGCTCGTTGCTGAACGTGAGACCAGGCATGAGACCACGCTTCTTGAGCCAGAAGATACTGGCGAATGAACCAGAGAAGAAGATACCCTCGACGGCGGCAAACGCGACTAGACGTTCGCCAAAGGTCGACTGCTTATCGCTAATCCAGCGGAGAGCCCATTCGGCCTTTTTACGCACGCACGGGATGGTATCGATGGCGTCGAATAGGAAGGTACGCTGAGCGGGATCACGGATATACGTGTCGATAAGTAGACTGTACATTTCCGAGTGGATATTCTCGATCATAATCTGGAAACCGTAGAAGCAACGCGCCTCAGGGATCTGCACCTCATTGCTGAATCGCTCGACAAGATTCTCGTTGACGATACCGTCGGAGGCGGCGAAGAAAGCGAGCACATGCGAGATAAAGTGACGCTCGTCATCGTTAAGACGATTCTCCCAGTCGTTCATGTCCTTGGAGAGATCGGCCTCCTCCACGGTCCAGAAGGAGGCTTCGGCCTTTTTGTACATCTGCCATACCTCGTGATACTTGATGGGGAAGAGCACGAAACGTTGTGGGTTTGGCTTGAGCAATGGCTCGTTTAGTTCTTGCTCCTTGATGGAGGACAATGCCATGGAGGAGGAGGAGGCAATCTCGTTGTCGGAAGCAGGCTCACTTGTCGACGAGTTATTCACGCTGCTGGCCACACTCTTGCGACGACGATGAGAGCGACGCTTCTTCTTGCCCGACTTGCTTGGCTTGGTGGTGCCGACCGGTGCTTGGCCTGGATTAGAAGCTGACGCTACGTTGAGATCAAGATTACTCAGACCGTCGACGATAGATTGCGCGGAAGCAAGGGTAGCTGTTGTTGCGGAAGACGACATACTGATAAAGAGTAAGAGTAAAGAGAGCTGTTATATTGCTTATGAGAATAAGTCAAACGAATGAATACTATAGACTATGCTAGCCTAGCCAATAGGAGTTACTAGAGAACGAAAACAACGCGAAAGCGACTAATTCTCGCGGTGGCGAACGAGCAGGAGAATTTCTGCTTTTTATACTTTTCCGCTTGATGAAAAAAATCACGACTATAATCACGTGGTCTTTGTTTATATGCGCGTCGTTCACCGACGCGTTAACAGTTTTTAATACAAAAAAATATCAGTTGTGACTATGACGACTCGTGATGACTACCCCTTGCTCGTTGTTTATATCGCGTTATAGCAATGTTGCTATTATTATTACAAGTAGTAGTATGAATAAATATGACTAGATGTTGTCACTAGGTTAGCAATTGTATGAACAAGTCTATGAGTCATAACATGTAACGGGATTGCTATTATTAAATGTCAACTTGACTATCTAGTTGTTATTTATTAATCTTTACCAAGTAATAACGCTGCTATTTGTTCCGGTGTCCTGTCGATATAGTGTGATCCCATTGATTGATTGAGTATTTCAATGCATTTCTCGCGTGATTTTTGTCCATGTGCTAGTAATCGAATATCCGCTTTATTTACATCGAGTAACTTGATTCGAAGCAAGCCAACATACATTAATAACTAGTATAAACCATTTGACATACATACCTGTGCCATGAAACGAATGACTTCCTCGTTGGCTTTATTGTCGCGTGCAGGAGCAGCAATCTATTGATGCTATTAGTAAACATTGATGATGATAGTATCATTATTAGTAAGATGAAACGCGATACTTTCTCGTAGACTTAGTCGATGATCTGCCGTCAATCCATCGAGGGTTGACTGTTTCGCATTAGGTTTAACGTATAGCATGATCTGAATTTTATTAGCTTTAGCAATAATCGGTCCGGTTTGATCTGTTTTATTCATTGTCGATGTATCTGAGGATACAAATTTACTATCATTTGTTTTAGTTGGTTGCCGTTTATCGCTCGCTTGTTTCTGCGGTGATCGTTTGGCCATGGCCATAATAGAAGTGCCATGTATTCGATGTAAATGACGAATTCGATACATCAATTTGGTGATACTAATTGGCCAGCGAGTGAAGGTTAATAATAATAATAATGAAGCACAACAATAAAGTGTAGCTCACTCTATTCAATGGTGAATTCTTTTTTTTCGTTTATCCATTGTATTTTTTACTACGTCATTCCTTATTCATTTCCACTATGCCAGATACTACCACTACCACGTCGCCTGCTTTGCCAGAAGGTTCGATACTAGACGCGATTTGTACAAGTTGTACTAGGGTGCTAGATCGTTATCTTACTAACCAGGTAATTATACTTTGTTTACTTGACAATCACTATGCTTATATTACGTCATTCCAGGAGTATGATCTCTCTGGCGTGGAAACTTATCTGAATGAACTAAATAGCGATGAAAGTCGAGTGGACACTGCAATGGTAGAGGCTAGAAGAAAGAATACACCTGCTACGCTGCCACTACGCTTTGAACAGCTTGAAGACGAGCTAACGGTTTATGCACTGCTCGAGTTGTCCCAAGAAGTACTGAGCAGTCATAGCTCAATCATACAATCAATGACGGAGCGTGTAAGTAGACGTATAACTACATTAGCATTATAGCATCTTTATCGTATCAACTGACAACTACTACAATGCACTTTTAGACAGCAGAGGATATTGCTTTGTTCGGGACCATGTCACTCTACATTGGTGACCAGCAATTGACTACACAGCGTATAAGCAACATTTCCGCATCGGACATTTCCTCGTATTTTGGACTGCCATTGCAGCGGGAGGTGCCTCATCCTACCATGTCTTTTGTCACGATTGGGGAACGAGCACCTACCTGGGATTGTGTTATGAGTTTACGCCAGCTTTTCTCCAATCTAGCAGCAAAACTACAAACATCCGGATTCTCGTCACTTGGTGAAGCGGTGAAGGCAGCGGCAGAACACGCGAAAGACTATGCGATAGCCAACAATAATGGCGCGAATGATCCTGTCACCATCTCGGTCGATCGATTTATATATGAGGTGTGTCCGCTTAGTGCAGCATTAATAATGGACTAATCATATTGTCTCAAATAGTTGTGTACACGAGTGGATGCCTTCAATGATGCTGCTATTCTTCATGGAGAAGGTACGCTACGTATATATGTATATATGTATATCTACACTATCGTGCAATTATAGACTAATCTCATTCCTTCATTAATAGCGGTGTACTTTTTTTCTGCTGCACAACGTCTCACTCGACGATTATGTCATCGATTTGACGATCCAACAGAGTATGATGGCATATTTCGTTTTGAGAATAATGCCACATATACCGTGCAACGTCCAAAGGTGCTAGCTCAACTATTTGTACAGCGTCAATGGTTATATAGTGATACGAGTATACAGTCGGCAGAACAAGGAGGATCGGAATCGGAAAGTAGCTCCTTGTCCACGCAAGACTTGACGCCAGCAGCATGCGTACTAGCAATTATTGAACGAGAGCGTGCTCGACTCACTACAGGTCCACTGGCCAGTATAGTCGCACCTGAGCTGGAGACTATACTGAGTGATGTATCTATTTCATAAATACATTTATCAAAATTAACACATATTCTAATCTATTATGCAGCATTATTTACCATGCTAAATGATAACTATTACTCATTCGACTCGTAATATTGTATATATCTTTACCATGCTACATTATTATAGCAATAATAATAAACGCTTTATTCAATCCAGCTTATCAACAGCTTAATCTTGTGCGCGTAACTCGGGTGGACAATCTGGCTGTCGACTGTAATGCGCAAGACGGAATGCCTCGATCGATGCTAGATTAGCGTCAATACGCGTAATCGTTGGGAACTGACTCATGTCCACGTTAAATCGATGAGCATTGTACACTTGCGGTGGCAAATAGAGATCAGCCATCGTAATCTGATCGCCAATACAATATTTGCCGGCAGTTCTCGTTAGCTCCTTCTCGAGAGCTACATGATTGTAATTTAGCAATGATTCATCATTAATCGGTGGTGTGTGTGTACACACTTGCACTTACCCGTGAATCCTACGGTAATCCAATGACGTGCCCATTCAGCTTTAGTATCGCCAATCTTATGAAGTAATCGTAGATTTTGAGTTGGTTGAATATCACAGCCGATAATAGCGCAAAGGATACGTGTCTAGTCTACCAATTAGTATACATTGTATATGATGGCGTAATCGCTGTATCATGTATCTATCTTACTTGAGCACGAGTCCATGGATCTTTAGGCAGTAGTGCTGGTTCTAATTAACCATATTGATCGATCAGTATACTGCAATAACATCGTGGCACACACATATATCTATATGTATATCTACCTGGTCGTGTCTCTTCAAGATATTCGATAATAGCCGACGATTGACTAATGGCGTGTCCGTCAATAACTAGCATTGGCACCATACCGTTTGGATTCTGTTGTTTGTACTCTTCACGCTGTTGCTCGTTGTCCACTAAACTGACTGGTCTAGTCTCGAATGCAATTCCCTTGTAATGAAGAGCAGCACGAACACGAGCCGAACACGAAGACCGATAATAACTATAGAGTATGGGGCGCTGTTCAGCACTAGTGTTGCTAGAATTGGTGGCCATGATGGTGCTTGTCACTAATATCAAATAAATGGTAGATAGAATGAAAAGGACATGTAATAATAACAATAATCATGACACAACTACGTCATCGTCTATCCACACTTACTAATTCATTCAACACATTCACCAGTTACACGAGACATTGTACAATGAACGTAGTATTCCTATGCTAAGCAATCGTGTCAACTTTACTAATACATGTACACGCACATACATATCTATATCTATATGTATCTCAAATGGATCAGAAATGTCATGTTTTTACAGTAATTGGTTTATAGCCATACACACGTACACACCATGTATATAGTTAGATAGATAGTCAGATAAATATGAAAATAATGATCAATTAAAAGTGGAACAGAATAGAAAATAAAGAAAGCCGAGATGCATAATTCTTACTATCATCGCTTAGTAAAGTAAGGCATGTAAGTACTCGTAATCTCTAATAAAATTCTGAGGTAGGAAAGCGAGAGAAGACGATCGGTACGCGAAAATGAGCAATATTGCTGTTCCTATTATGTCGTAAATAGTTCAGATATGCCAGTCTATTGAAGAGAACGATGCTTCGACTGTAAACTGAGTATTGCAGAACAAAACAATCTCAACTACACATGCGGGATTGCCATTAATAGTATAGCAATCACCAGTTGCATTCTACTTTTATTCTATCTCGGCAATTCGGAATGCGCTGTTCTATTCCATCCTACTTTGGATAAAGGGATGTTTCAGTTGTAGGTTGCATACTAAGGAAAGGAGAAAACATAGCACGATATCACTTGCCATTAACAGTATACTTACTATAGGAAAGATACTCATTCAAACAAATCATGTATTGGCTAGCATGCCAATGCAATCATACGATAACTGACCAAAATAACTCATGTCGCCGTTGTTTCAGTTTATCTATTTGGATTGCATAGTTTGTTGACCGAAGCTGGCTGCCACATGTTACTCCGCCTAGTTGGCACTAATCTACTCTGTGTACCATCTACTGTTAGAGATTGGCAATTCAGCTATACCAATATTCGCCATCTTCATCATCTCGGCTATAAATAAGATGCTGCTGACACACTCAACTTGTCATGCTCATTCACGATCTTCTGCTCTACTCCACTCTCACGACTTTCTACCACGACTTTCTATTCTTGCTCGAGTCAACTTATCTGTCTATCCATTCCACTAGGCCAACATCAACATGAAGTTCTCTGCCGTTCTCGCTATTGCCGTCGCCGTTGTCGCTGTCGCCAGTCTGGTCGCCGTTGAAGCTAGTCTGGTCCTGGAACGTCGTGCTTCTACACCTGAGCAAATACAGCAAACTCAAAACGAAATCAATAAAATTCAAGGACAAATTAACGACTTTAATCGCCAAATTGCCGCCGAAAATGATCCACAAAAGAAAAACTTCCTTGGATGGCAACTCAGTCACAGTGTAATTTGGCTTCAGCAAGCAAATGAGAAACTTACTCGACTTCAAAACCCACCTCAAAGCCGATTTCAACGTCAAGCATAGAGCAAGACAAGGACATCATCATCAAGTAGATAGTATAGGTATTCAAGTAAAGAATATATTGGACCAAGAAATATATCTACATGATCATCATTCGATCATTTATTGAATAAACATGTCAATCTATACTCATAAACATAATACTCAATACAGTCATTTCAATAGAATATGACTAGCAATGATGGTTGCAACAGGTGTACGCGTCATTATTGATGGTGTATTTTGGAACAATGATGATGTGTAGATCTGACAATTGACAGACCATGCGGTTTTACGACATGACAGATATTCATCACTAATTGCTGTGATGATTAAACAGATGGATAGCTTTCCTTACATTTTCACTTTAATTGACATTCATATGCGTCGTATGCATCTAAATGGGATTAAACGATATTGACTATCTTGACACTCACCAGTTGCATGTCTAATTCAATGGTAATAGTTCATACGATGTACATTCATGTTGTGAGAGGAATATTACATGATACGTTGTAAGCAAGGGCGACAATGCAATCATATTTCCATTCATTTGAACAACTCATATCAGTGCTGTTTCCTGTATTTGGATTGCATTCGACAATTGACGAAAACAGGTTGTCACATGTTACTCCGCCTAATTGGTACTTACCTACTCCGTGTATCATATACTGTTTGTAGATTGGTAGTTCAGTTATACTAATATCCGCCATCATCATCTCGGCTATAAATCGAGCACTTTTTACACACTCAACTTGCCATCTTCATACTCACTCTTCTACTTTCACTACTTTCACTACTCTCACTACTTTCCTCAACCATCACTTTCTACTCTCGTTCTAGTCAGCTGAGCTATCTATCCATTCCATTAGGTCAACATCAACATGAAGTTCTCTACCGTTCTCGCTATTGCCGTCGCCGTTGTCGCTCTCACCAGTCTGGTCGCCGTTGAAGCTAGTCCCGTCCTGGAACGTCGTGGTATGTCTTCTCACGGGCGTGTCAACCGATGTACTAATCGTAGTCTATTGTTTGATCTTCTAATCACATTACAATGTTTATTCTACCTATTAATTTATTAGCTAATGGTAAGCTATTCTATTGACCATAGCATGTGCTATGCTAACAGTAATATAAATCAAAATCAAATGTGACTATCATTTCCAGAGAAAGTAGGTTACCATCTTGGCTGTAACGAGTGGTACACTAACTATAATTTGACACGATCCATACGACGTTCCTGAACTATAGAAAGTAAGTTATTATTTTGACCGTAATAAATGGATGTATTAATTGTAACGTGACACATGATTAACATGCGTTTGTCTACGATAGGGCGTAAGTTGATGTTTCTAATCATACGTATGACGTACTAATTATACTATGGCGTGCAACTCATATACATTCTTACGTGATAGAAAGTAAGTCAATATCTCTAATTACAACTTATGCCGTGCTAATCATTATCATCTGGCGTACAATTTGTGTAAACGCATGTAATAGTGCGTAAGTCAATGTCTCGACTAAAATGTACGATGTATTAATTACGATTTGGCACACGGCCTACATATATGTTCCTGTATAATAGAAGGTGAGCTAATATTTCCGATCGTAATGAATGGATGTGCTAACTACGGTATGGTACATTATCCACGTACGTTTGTCTACGATAGGGCGTAAGTAATCATTCGAATTGTACTGAATGGTACTAACTACGATATGACACATGCCCGCATATGTTCCTGTATGGTAGGGTGTAAGTAACCATTCTGATTGCAATGCGTGGTTGTACTAATTACGGTATAACACACGATTCATATATATTCCGGTATAATAGAAAGTAAGTTTTACTATGATTGCAATGAATGGATATATATTAATTGCAATGTGGCAAATGTTTTACGTATGTTCCTGTATGATAGGGCGTAAGTTACCGTTAGGATTGTAATGCATGGCGTACTAACTACGAGATGGCACATGATTCACGTATGTTTACGTATCATAGAGCGTAAGTAATCATTCTAGCTGTAATTTATCAGGTACTAACCACCCTATAACACACGATCTATACGTGCTTGTGCATAGCAATGCGTAAGTTATTATTTTTTTATCGTAATGTATGGATGTATTAATAACGATACGATCCATGATTAATACGTGTTTCCGTATAATAGGAAGTAAGTCATCATTCGCGTTTTAATGTATGGATGTGCTAATTATGCTATGACGTACGCATTACGTATGTTTATGTATGATAGGTCGTAAGTCAAAGTCATTATCGTAACGCATGGCGTACTAATTACACTATGGCGCATGATTCACACATGCTTATGCATAACAGAACGTAAGTTGTCATTCTGGCTACTATGAATTGATATACTAATCATATTATGGCACACAATTCATATACGTTCTTATATATCAGCCTGTAAGCCATCATTTTAACCGTAATATATAGCTATACTAATCACGCTATGGCACATGATAGGAGGTATGTTATCATTCCAATCGTCATCTATGGTATGCTAATCACGCTATGGCATATGGTACACGTATATTCTCATACGATAGTGGGTAAGTTATTATTTCAATTGTCATCTATGCTATACTAACTACGATACGACTGGCAATTTGCGTATGCTTGCACTCGATAGGCTGTAAGTTATTAGTCAGATTGTAGTATGCGCCGCACTAACTATAATATGACCTGTGATTCACGTGTGTTTACGTATATCAGGCTGTAAGTTACCTTTCCAATCCTCATCTACGCTGTATTAATCATCCTATGGCATATGATTCTGATATACTTGAGTATGATAGAGAGTAAGTCGTCATTCTGATTAAATGTATGTATGCACTAATCGCAGTATGACATACAATTCAACTCTGTTCCCGTATGATAGGAAGTAAGTCAATGTTCCGGTCGTAAACTATGTTGTTACTAATCATGACATGGCACATTCGCATACGTTCGTATGTAATAGCAAGTAAGCCATTATGCTAGCTATACACGATGATGTATTAATTATGACATGTGACACACGATCCACGTATGCATGGATACGATAGGCCGTAAGTTATCATTCTGATTGTTGTCTACGGTGTATTAACTACGATACGACAATTGATCTACATATGTTTTTGACTAATAGGTGGTAAGTGAAAAATGCTTACCATTGTCTAAGGTACTAACAGCAACACGATGCACGATTCACGTATACATGTGTAAATAGAAGGTAAGCCATCATTTGAACTGCAACGTATGGATGTACTAATTGTAGTATGGCGCACAATCACCGTATGTTTATTTGTGGCAGGAGGTAAGTCGTCATTCCAATAATAATACATGGCGTACTAATTACAGTATGGCATATAATCCACGTATGCTTGGATATAACAGACCGTAAGCTACCATTCTGATTGCAATGCATGGATATACTAATTATGATATTGAACTCCTCGATCCGCGTATGATTACATCTACCAGCAAGTAAGTTCCTATACTTCTTACTACAATGAATGGATGCACTAATGATGATATGGCATGCAACCAATCTATGTTTATGCATGATAGGCAGTAAGTCAATATTCTAATCGTAATGCATTGATGTACTAATGACAACATTGTGCGCGATCCACATATGTTTGTGCATAACAGATTGTAAGTTGACGTCTCAATAATAATGAATGGATGTACTAATGACAATCTGGCACACCATTCGCGTATACTCGTTCATTGTAGAATGTAAGTGAGCATCTCGATTGAAGTGTATGCGGTACTAATCGTGATATGTGACATGCAATCGACGTATGCTTCGTGACTGATAGGAGGTATGTTAACACTTTAATCATCGTGTATGAGATACTAACGAGAATGTGGCACACCACTCATGCATGCTTGTATACAACAGCGGGTAAGTTGTCATTCTGGCCATAGTGTGTCGTGTACTAACTGTATGTGTGATGCATATTTGTGTATATCAGGCGGTAAGCAATCATTTCCCGATTGTAAACTACGGCATACTAATCACAGTATGACACATGATCCGTATATACTCTTGTACAATAGCAAAATGTAAGCTACCATTCCAATTGTAATATAAATGTACTAATCACACTATGGCATGCCCTACTTGTACAGAGCCGTCATTAAGCAGTAAGTAATAATCCATAATAATCATACCCATACTAATCCATTATGATTACAGAGCAAGACAAGGACATCATCAAGTAGATATTATAGGTATTCAAGTCAAGAATGGATTGATGCAAGACCCTTTAGTGTCCATGCCATTCAAGTCATTATTCCTTGGACCAAGAAATATGTCTACAAGATCATTCGCGGTCTATCACATAAATATCAAGCAATGACTGGTTCATTAATTGAATAAATATGTCGTATTCCGACCATTATCGCATCTAATAAGATTGTGTATCACTTTCATTAAATCCATTTTATGTCACATATATCGTATTCGTATTCCTACATTCGACTTAGCTACACTTCCAGATGGGATTGAATCGTTAAAAGATAGCTTTACTTTCATAAGCACTTTGGATTTAGTAATTTGTGGATTCGATACGATATTCTTTTCAATACCGCATGAGATAAAGTTGAGAGGTATGCTTTATCGAAGCTATTACAAAAATACGGACTAAGAGAATCAGTATTGCCCATTGTTGGCATAGTAATAATATCTATGGGTAGTCTATTGAGTGGAAGTATTTCCACCATAGCAAAATCAATTATAACTGTCTTCAATTGGCAAGTAGCTTGTTCCTTCAGGATACCAGATAAGGGTAATAGTCCACACGCGAGGTGTATGATTCATTTCGTCACAACAATACGAAAGTGTATTCAGAATACGATTGACGTTGCTTTTAATGGCTATTGCGACTTGTGTACAGTTCTTTTCCCAATTCATCGTTTCTTCACCTTCGAGTAATTCGTTTGCCTCCTTTTGATGCACACTACGTGTTCGTTGTTGCTCTAGCCACACTTATTCTACTGGAGGACTTTTCCAGCTATCAATTGCAATCAGCAAAGTAAGTAGCACTACGATAACTAATAAGATTATGAATAACTAAAAGTACACGCGAGTAGGTCAGATAAAATCCACGCTTATTGACCTGGTCTTTCCAGTCTACTGGCAACTATTAGTTATCACTGCTGCCTATCACTATCACAAAATGTACATAGATTGGCGGCCGTTTCGCGGCAATTCCACTCTTGGGTGGATTACTTTGCTATTGACGCTAAATGCAAGTTGTCAAGTAACCGCATTCCGTCAACATTTGGTAATTCCTTTTGTTTCCTAGTCAGTAATACATTACATCTAGCGACTAATACGGATGAATATGGTGTAGGGTAAAGACTCGGAGAGTAACATGCTATGTCAAGGCATGTACAAACATGGTGATATTCGCGGCTGGCGTAATGCAAGTATCAATGGTAATGTCCATGCTATACATGACTTTAATTATCGTTTAGTAGGCTTACATCTACCTCAACTTCCTCAACTTCCTTCTCCTCCTCTTCCTATAGTGCTTTTCCCATCCGAGCCAACCTTAGACGCCAGCGTATCCATTGTCGTTTACAATTGGGAGGACGAATTGGCCTTGGGTGTTCATCCTCACAACGACACTAGTGTATGTAGTTATTCGTTTACTTGGATAATAACGTGAAACTGCTACTAATGTAACACATTCGTTTCTTTCTTCTTATTCTTCTTTCCATGAATATAACAGATTCCGAAAACCTACATATGCGATGATGCGGCGATGCAATTCAAGCTATGCAATGAAACGCAGCGCGGGGAATTTCTCACTACACCTATTGAAGGACAACTATCGCCTATCGTTACAAAATATGTACAATTGCGACAAAATGGATCACACATCGATCCCATTACCTATCCTATAGAGCGTACTGGATGGTATTGTGTTAATGCGGTATCACTAACGGAATTTGATACTACCGTCGAATGGAGCAGTTCATTTGGTGATGCACCTGCTTCCGAATATCCCAAGCTTATTGTAAGTTATTACTGTAATATTATTAATAATAATAGTAGCAATGGTGATATCAACTGTACAATCATACTGTTTTAGTTCTATGGCATCTTCTCGTTGATCTACCTACTTATGTTTGCAGCATGGGCAACCAAATCCTACTTTAACTGGTCGGATATTCTACCGGTGCAGGTAAACAATACAAGTAATGACATGTATCATGTGTAGATTGCACTAAAACACTTGTTAGAATTACATTGCCGGTCTGATGTTCTATCTAACTGTGGAAATGGCCGTACACTACGGATTCTGGGAGGATTACAATAGTCGAGGTGAACCATGTAAGCGTAAAGAAGATAGATAAGAATGAATCACACACATATATATATTATTGTATTAACAAAGTAACATAACTAGCAATGGCCTTGATGATCATCCTAGCAGTATTGAATGCAGGCCGTAATAGCTTATCATTTTTCCTATTACTTATCGTTTCTTTGGGCTATGGCGTTGTCCGGTAAGTGATTAGTAATGATTATAGATAGAATGATGTATAGAATAGTAGTGATGCTTACTAATACATGTATCGTCATTGTTAATAGACCTTCTCTAGGTGGTGCTATGTTCCGATGTAAATTGCTAGCGTATGTGCATTTCATATGTGGCGCACTCTACGCTTCAGGC
>JAIXMF010000258.1:0-20000 GCA_025201365.1 Syncephalis plumigaleata | reverse complement strand
TAATTCTGAAGCAACTTAGGCTCTAGTATAACAGTCGTTTTACTGATACATGTGCACCTGTAACTGGATTGAATCTAGTACAGACAAGGATAATATTGATAGCGATTAATCATTGATATGCATAGAATGCTAGTTCAAGTACCATGCACCATGCTTGCTTGTCAGGCTAAGACAAAGAATATATGAAATAGCTAGCATTAGTGCAAAGTTTACTGAAAATAGAATGGCTTAATAAAGGATGAATGGCGATTTATTGTTTATGATTTGATGATGGACGTGTAACCTGCGCGTTTCTTTTTTTCATTGTTGCTTGATCGCGTCGCACTTGCTTCCTCTCTCTCTCTCTCTTTTTCTTTCTCTTTTGCATACTCGCTTCTCTTCACAGTAGCATCTTGCCTTGTTCTTCTTCTTCTTGTTACTATTGCTGCTTTCTATAGTGCGTTCGCAACTATCGCTTTGTGTATCTGTCTCTAGTTGCTTATCAACCCGTGATTTACCTTGGCGACAATAGTTATCACAGTAGGAACGTATCCAATTTCAATCTATTCCTAGTGCTCACCTTCTTTATTGTAAGTATACCGTGTCAACCTATCTGTACACGTAGTATATATACATATATATAAGCGTGTGTATGACCATTACTAATAGCATTGCTTTAGATCCATATTTTGTTATTTTCGTGTTTTTTATTCAACTATGGCAACTATTAGCAATGGTGGACGATCCGTGTCTAATGGCAAAGACACTCAAGCTGCTTCTGCCTCTGTCACTAAGCGGTAATGTGTTTAATCGGTATACTTTTCCAACTTTCATACTAATAGTTTATTTACTATGAATATAATAGATTACAAAGTGAACTAATGCAATTAATGGTATGTATATCATGTCTATCATTCACTCATACTATCAATATAACTAACTAACTAGTCTATGATGACTATCTCGTAGATGGCCAATATTGATGGAGTGACAGCATTCCCCGTTGGTGATAGTCTACTCACATGGGCTGGTACTATTACTGGTCCTGCTGGCACGGTATGTAACATTCTTTATTGTGACTATATACATATATCTAATGCACATCTTCTACTCCAGGTGTACGAAGGACTTGTATTCAAGATCTCTATGACATTCCCCGCTGACTATCCATTCTCAGCACCGGTAGTCCGATTCGAATCACCATGCTATCATCCGAATGTCGATGTCCACGGCAACATATGTCTTGATATTCTCAAGGTAACTAGCTACACTATCATTCATATTAACAGTAGCACTAACTCGTGCATCTATGTATATGTGTATACACAATAGGAGAAATGGTCAGCCATCTATAATGCGCAATCTATCTTAATCTCCTTGCAAAGTCTCTTGGATGGCAAGTATTCGTAATCAAATCTAATATAACCGTTATTAATCATTACTTACATTGTTATACTAGAACCTAATAATGACAGTCCATTAAACTTGGAAGCAGCTGCGTTGTGGGATAATCCATCTGGTAAGCAGATGATCAATTATTAATGATCTCACTATATTCTAACGCGCAACAATGATGGGATAGCATTCCGTACTAAACTTATGGAGAATTATCAAGCACCAGATATCTAATTAACATTCAGATCGATGATTTCACCTGTTTACAAGCTAGCTTCGTATAAAAACAAGTGTGAATCTAATCTTAATAAATGAGCTGTACTTTTCATATTCTAAAGGTGTCATTATTGTTAGAATGAGTTTATTGATTGATTGTGTTTACAAAAAAAAGAAAAATAAAATACGCTACACTATTCTCCTCCTATCTTTTTCTCTCTCTCTCTCTTCCCTCCTATTTACTACCTACAATGCTTACGGAAACCGTGTTGACTGCCAGTACTGGTGGATTACAGCTATGGGATCCACGTACTGGTACCGTGTTCTCCAGCTACAAGCTAACTGGAGGCGACTGTCACCCTCATGCATTATTCATTGGTAATACTTCAGTAAAGGGAGGCGACTCGAAAGCCGGTGCAATTTACGTAGCTCAAGCGGACAAAGCAATGATGCACGTTTATCAGTTTGAAAAGGTAGCGTGTTTATAGGAGATAGTATATACATATTATATAGATAATAATAATAATAATTCTATTGCATTCTATAAAGGATCAAGCGTTTCTTAAATTCACACTACCTGAAGTGGGCACTGCAGTTGCCGTATCTCATTCCGGTATCTATTGTGCTATGGGCACCGCAGCAGGACGTATTTATGTTTGGGAGGTAGGTACTCTACTAGCTAGTTGGTATCAAGAAAATATCTTTTGTAATATATATATGAATACATGTATATATAGGTGACCTCTGGTACATTATTACGCGTAATAGATGCACACTTCAAAACTGTCAATGTACTACGATTTATTGATGATGACACAGTGTTAATCTCGGGTAGTGCCGATGCTACCGCTAAAGTATGGCTTATGGGCAGGTAAGAATGGCGTATAACCAATGCAGGCAGTAGTATGAACTAGCTAGTTTATTAACGTGGATTGTCGTAAAAGTGTGGTGGCCAAAGATCGAGAGGAGGCGCCCGTACCATGTCACGCTTGGTCTGATCACGCGCTTCCTATCACCGATATATATTGTACGAGTGGTGGATTTGCACAGGCACGCGTGTTTACCGTTTCGCAAGATCACACCGGCAAGGTAAGTTGAGTGGTGCAAGTATATACATACACACCATTGTAACAATCATCATGGTCATGGTCATCATGGTCATGTGTCTTCTATGTAGATATGGTCATTGAGTAGTGGACAATTGCTATTGACCTTGCTGTTCCCTGTGGCATTGCATGCTTGTTGCGTTCATCCAAGTGAAACTATTGTATTGGTGGGTAGTCAGCAGGGGCTCATCTATCAGGCGGATCTCTATCGACAACGAGATGAGGCGAATGCAGAGAATGTACAAGAACTAGACTGGGAACCGGTAGGACAGGATAGTATAACGGGCAGCAAGAGTGGTGGTGGCGTCGAGGGTGTTGCATTACCCGGTGCGAAAAGCGGACAAACCGGCAAACTATTCCAAGGACATAGGTAATTAGATAGATCTATACGAGTAGTAATCATAATAGTACAACATGATAGATGGTAGTATCTCACAGACTAATATGTCTTTATTAGTGGTACTATCACCGGGTTAGCGATATCTATGGATGGATCACTTTTAATTTCTAGTTCAGAGGACACCACTGTTAAAGTATGGGATGTGGCTAGTAGACAATTATTACGCACATTTACACAACATAAAGGTATACACATTGTAAACATTGAATAATATATATACATATACATACATATATATCTAATGCACTCATTATACTAATTGTTGGATATTATTAGGTCCAGTGACCAATGTACAAATTCTACTTAAACCTGATCGTGTAGGCACATTAATGAATCAATCGGTTGTATCTCATCAGAAATTGACTAGCCCGCCCATTCGAGCATTTAAGCGTACACAACTCGTTCGTAATACGACACAATACAGTCATCAGGGTCAGCAGCAGCAGCAGCAGCAGCAGCAGCAGCATTATGATCAAAATGGACAAGCTACGACAATGTCGTCGATAGATGCCATTCATACGCAGGCATCAAGTATATGGACCTATCTCGGTGATTGTAAAGAGGTAATTAGCATCAAGCATGATCTATATCAATCTATACACGGTAATAACACGATAACATGGTAACACTTCATATCTTAAATGACAATAGGATTTTGATGATTTTGATAAAGAATTAGAAATGGAATGTAAGTGACCTAGTGTATACGTTTATATAGATTTACACAAAGTGACCATTAATGGCGGGAATCATCCTATTGGTGATTATGTTCCTCTGGTCTGAGGCTTGTGGAGACATTCGTGTTTTGCGCGAATGATAGCACGGCCAGATACATTGCGCTACTTGCGCGTCATCAGTGGCGATGACTCATGTTGAATATTCGCGTCTTTATATACAATTTATTAACATTACGTATTCATGTTTCTTAAACAACCGATATTGGCTGGGCAGGTGTCGACTATGCCGATCTACGGGATGAATGGTTAACTAGACGCCAAGTAAGTAGCCATGCCTTACACCATACCATCTGCACTAGGCCATTTAGGCTAGGCATAGCACATATCACGTGATTTGCTTGGCCTTTATGATGATAATGAAGATGATGATGATGATTCTAGATGTGAATGGTTTTCTCTGTGATATTAGCTACATACACAGTGATTCCATTTTACTAACCAATGCTTTCTTTTTTCTTCTTTTCTCTATCAACTACTCCTGCTATAATGATTATTATGGTTAATGCTTGGCAATGTTTTATGAATGCGTGCTACTCAATAGCAAGCACCTGATGCACAACAACAACTACGAGATCGTGCCGAGCAACTACAACGTGAACTACACCGTATACAACAACATCATACACGAGTACGACAATTGCAAGATGAATTGTATCAAGGAGCGGTGTCCACCTTTTTGAACAATCGTAAAATGCAAGCGGAAGCATTAAGCACGAATCAAGCATCTGACATTAGTGATGCTAAACCGGACACAATGGATTCAGATCAGACCATGTCAGAAGCTGATACGACGATAGATGCAACCACCACGCCTGTATCATCTGCATCCCATGATCAGAAGGATAAGACAGGATCGACCGTGCGCACACGACGTCAACGTGCTACTCAACAGCAATAGCAGTAATCGTAGAAGAATATACATGTCTATTTTACACTAATGATTGACATATTGACTCAATAAATACCTATACATCTATTTATAGTATACATCGGTTTATCTATCATAAAGCAGGCGAATACTGCAAGTGCATAAAGGAGAGAAAGAGAGCGGGTGTGCTTGTATGCATGGCTATGTATATGGCTATGGATGTATATGCGTGTGCGTGTGCGTGCGTGTATGTGTGTACTTTCCATTGACCATAGCGGCTTACCCTACTATATCCGATTGATGCTGATGATAACGATGATAATGGGTTGAAATGGTCACGATTCTTGCAGTTGTGGGTTGGGGTCAGAGAATAAACGTTCACGCGGACACGCGTGTTCATCGCACATGAGTACGCCTTTGAACGCACACACACACACACACACACAAACATGTGCGTATCTTTTTACATCAGCTTAGCATAGGTTATTCCTTTTTGATCTCCATATTCGCCCGTCCTTGTAGACTATACTGTTATTGTTATTTCGATTAAGGCGATTATTGCCGTGTTTGCAGTAGTAGTAACCACTGCAACTACTACTACTACTTATATCGCTACAACTACTACTACAACTACTACAACTGCAATAGCGGTTGTTCATTTCATCCTATGCTATCTCTTCCAGTTACCTATAGGTAAGTAAATAGGAGAAGGGTGGTTGATTCCATTTGGCTATTTGTTATCGGGATAGCAGCAAACAAGTATTCGTGTACAATGTGGCATTGCTATAGGATGATAGTCTGCTACTATTAGTATCAATAGAACAGAAATACGAGTAAAGTAGTCATAGTGAAATTGAACAAACAGAAATGGGAGGAAGGGAGAGAGAGAGAGAGCGAAAGAGCGAGAGATACAAGAGAGATACAAAAAGTGACAGTCTATCGAAAACTTTGCGTAGTACATGATGGCTGTTTCGTACATTGTTGACATGTTCAGGGCTACTGTTATTACCGTTCTAAATACTAAGATGATACAGTATCACGAATAATCGGGATGGGAAACGGAGCTGATTTCTCCTTCCCTTTTTTTCGTTACAGTAGAACGGACAGTACTCTTCTGGAAGTGGTAGTGGCGTTGTTGTCACTGTTACTATTGCTATAATAGTAGCAACGGGATCATTGCTGTTCCGTGTGCCGTCATCGTTTCTCATTCTATTAGCGTTGCGTTATACTTTTTGAATATACAAGCTATCTAGGCTATATTGTATAATAATAGGGATCGAATACTAATAACTCTAATACTATTCTAACCGTACCACTATTAGTGCTAGTACTGTTGTCATCTCTATTACTGCTACTGCTACTGTTACTACTAGTATTGTTACAGTTGTTTCTTCATTTCTCTATTCTGTCATCTCTATCGTGCGGTAGACTTGTATATCTTTTGTGTGTGTGTGTACACGTACGTACACAATACTGAAACTATTGTATACCACCACCACCACCACCGTCTATCCCTCGCCATTATTGTTATGGCCTATTGCTTGTTCTGCATAGGACCGGTTAGAACTACGTACAACCCTTTTACTATAGCCCCTTCGTGTACAACACTACTCGTGTATGTATGCGTACAAACAAACTATATATGCTAATCTATGTGCGTGTATATCGCGATACTTCATTGGCATCCTATCCATCTAGGCGATTCAAGTTCATTTCTGTAACCGGACTCCCTCGGAATACCTTTGCTTTACGGGTGTAATCGCCTTGATCGCTCATACTCGTTTGCGTTCACTTACATTTTCATTCTCACCTACTTCTCCATACATTTATATAAACGTATGTCTGTTGGCACACGACCTGCTTGTGTATTTTTCCCCTCTATATCCCTTATTTCCTTAGTATTTGCATTTAAAATAGCGTAACAAGCATTTTCTTTATTATATTCCAGTCGATATCACTCTTTACTACGGGAAATATCAGCAAAATCGCCATTTATTATTACCATCACCACCACCACCATTATTATTATTATATTAACCATTATAACCAACACTATAATCGATTATTTCAACACACACACGCACACACACACACATATTCTTATCAATATGGCGAGTACATCAGAGTTGGATCAGGGTCTTCCGACACCATCATTCTATTGGAATTATCGCCATAGGACACATAGGAGAAATGGTTCTGACACCGTAATGGCTCCGGCATCCTCATCGACCTCTTTACCGGCATCTCCTCAGTTAAAGGCAAAAGATGCATTGTTACAGGAGTCAGTTACACCTAAGCGATTCTCATATAGCCATGGTGAAGGTGCACCCTCGTCTAAGGCATGGAAGGCGTCATTTCAACGCTCACCATCACATAATTCGGCCTTTTCATCATCTGGTATGATGGATAGGAGCACCGTATTAGATACAGACTATTTGTCGGTACCATCTACCGCGACATCATCGAGTGAACCCACCACACCTAATGGTCGGATTCGTCGTCGATCCATACTAAAGACGCTATTCACCTCCACTAACCATATGCCATCCTCGCTACCATGCGGTCCAATTGGAATGGTAGTAAATACGACTCATGTGCAAGGACCTAATCAACGACAATCGGGTATTGTTCCACTACGCAATCTAGGTCTACATCAGGGAGCGGCAACGGGCAATATTGGTCTAGTAAAATTTGCACTAGATCTAGGCCAACCCGTTAACTCTGTACTCAATGGTGTGCTCCCCATTCACGTGGCGTGTTGTAGTGGTTCCGTGCAAACTGTTCAAATGCTTCTAGATCACGGTGCCGATGTCAATGCTCGCAGGTAGGATAATAACATCTAGGCATCATTTGATTAGTAACAATTAACTTATATATGCATACGTCTGATTATTCAGATATCCACGTAAATACAGCGGTAATGTGGTGATTCTATCATCCAAAGTAAATGCACGAGGTAGTACGCCGCTTCATTTTGCCGCAGCCAACGGTAATCTAGACATTGTTAAATTGTTACTCAGCAGAAATGCCGACTGGACATTGCGAGATGATTCTGGACAGACCCCATTAACCGCTGCTCTATTGCGTGGTCATCCGCATATTGTTAGATTGATTCAAATATTCGAGCAATTAGGCAGTGATGCATTATCTGATAACTACAGCAATAGTAGTCATGTAAAAATACCGGTTATTCGTGTTCCATCACGATCAACGAGTAGTTATCGTGGCGATACTATGTCACTACGTAGCGGTACTGTTTCTATTGGCGAGCATGAGGCATTAGAGATAAGTGGTAAATGCTCACCTATTCATGAGAATACAAGCGATGATACGGCCAATGCTCCTGTTCAACATTCGCTATCGACATTCACTACCGCAGAGAGTCAACACTTGGCACCGTCGGATGCATGTGCATCATCTACCAATAAACGCGCGACATCACAAAATAGCAACAGCAACAGCAGCAACAGCAATGGTGGTAAATCGTCTAGTTTTGCAGCACGTTTCCTTCTAGGCCCGATAGCGGCTAGTCTTGGTAAAACAATACGACGCTGGTCGGTAGCCGATAGCGAAGTAGGCGTTGCATCACCAAGTCCTACATCAACCGATAGCACCATGGCCAGTACAGCACCATCGCCTAGTTTCTCGCAACGACACTTGTCGCATTGGGGTTCACATCATGATGGCTCATTAAACATGACACGAAATGTGGATTCAGCCGTGGCTAGTTGGGATTCAAGTGCGGCCTGCATGATGATGATGGACACCTCGACGAAGGGTTACAGTATTATCACTCAATCATCGCCATCATCGCCCATAAACGCTTGTGTGCCGGTATCAGCGCTAGAGCATCGATCCGACACCGATCCTACACCCAATAGACCATTAACTCCAAGATGTATCCCTTCAAAATTGTCCAATTCCATGCTAGCATCATCTATCGACGCTAATATGGAGGTAAAAACGGTGGCTAGCGATGCCACTATGACATCAGATGTTACGCATATTGAAATGATAGCGTCAGATGCTTCATCCTGCACTTCCAGTACAAGATCCTCACTCGGTTGGCGTCGTCATCGTCGTCGTCCTAGTACGGCAACGGTGCAAAGTCGTCAAGGAGTTGTGACAGATTCATCGGAATCTCAGCGCTCCTCACTACTACCGTCGCTACTCTTTCGTCGTCATTAAGTAACTTTAAAAAATACTGCATTGTTGTAAATATTCTGCGCCATCGCCATTTATTCTAATCACTCTTCTTCCTCTACGTCGCTTCCCTTCGCTACTTGTTCATTTATTCATTCATCTGCCGTTACCTCTACCACTATTCCTGTCTTCCCTTCTTTCTTTTTCTGCCTTTCATTTTGATCTCTTTCATAGTAATTATCATCTATCTTTACATTTACACTTTATTAGTTTTCCACTCTACACTATTCTTTTATCATTTTGTGTCTTTATAGCTTCGTTCTACGCCATATAAGCGTGGCATTCCTCCTCACACCAATTACTAGGTGATTATTTGTTTATATTTACGCTAAGCGGTGACAATGTAGTATTTTTCTTTCCCTTTGCACATGACATTATACCTAACAATTTATATATCTACATATATATATACTTAATGGCGACACTATATTTACCAAAAAAATTTAACTATGCAAATAAAAACTTGTCTGTTCCGTTGAAAAACAAAAAACTACTACTAATATTCGCATATTCAAGCTATAATTACATAATAATCATGTTGTGACTTGACTAGCCCATACGCGCAAAGGGCAACTACCGCAAACCAGTCCAGAATCCATCCTATTAGTGCCATGTAGAATCCTGATCCAAAACTAGTACCGAAATAAAAGCGATCGGACATTTCACGCAAATAGTGTATGATCCCTGTGGCAAACATGTAACATAAAGCTAGCAACGAATATTACGTTAATTATGTGTATATATGAGCAAGTGTGGCAGTGTTAACTATATTATTGTTATTATTGCTGTTGCACGTACCATGTGCCGCGAACAAAGCGGTAATTGATTTCCAAGCACGCTGTTGGCGTGCTAAGGAGCCAGCACACAACACACCGAATATCTCGGCTAGTATGACCACTCCGAGGGCGGCCCCCGCCATAGCGGCAAAGCGCGCTGCCCGCCAACTACCGCAAAAGTTGAACTGGTAGCCGAGGACGGGGCCGCTACTAATGCTACCAATTTGGAGCGGGTCATCCTCGGAGCAATCCCCTTCGGATTCCTGCGGGAATGCACGACACTGACCGAAGGCACTGCAACGAACACCTAGACCGTAGGTTACCTCGTAACTAAACGGTGCCGGTCCCGATACAACCAACCAGCGCAGGTCAAACAGCGAGGTAAGGGTAAGTCCGTAGACTAGTAGAAAGTAAAAGGCAGCGGTGGTGTAGATGAGTAGATACATAACAGTCGATATGGTAGTAAAGGAAGGAAATGAGAAGCAAGTTATCGATTTGAATATTGGTGCGATTCAAGTCAAAGTATGATCATAATTGGTACAGACTTTTTCCATCCAATTTGCGCAGTTATCCTTTTTTTACGAATAAATAATAGCTATGCTAATAAAACTTACGTATTTTATGTGTGGAAGCGATGATCCTCAACTGCTAGTGTCATGACAACTACTCAATAATAGTAGCAATATGATGATGATTATTAACATGTATTGTATTGCTTAATATCTGTGTTTATTCGAGTATGTATCGTGAATACGGCAATGTAAACTTCGTATCATTTAATACCATTGGTGACTTTGCTGCAATGGTATAATGCCGCATATAGCTCAGCAACAAATAGATAAAGTGACAAAGAATGGTGGTATAATGTTGAGCATTGCTAATAAGTGTACTAGTAGGATTCAGTATGTGCTACACAAGTCTATGAGCAATTGGGGAAACTGTTGGTAGAGTAAACTGCATGTGTACGTAAATGAATGAATGGATTGATTAGATCATAAGTATGTTGGTTTATACAGCGTAATCAATAATGATAATTGATCATATTGATCGGATGAATGTCGTATCGCATTATAGATACCATCAAGTATGTTCATGTCCATATGATTGTGGGATCATTCGATGACATGTCATGATGCATTACAATCAGTATCGATCACGTCAGTTGATAATGGAATGAGCAATGATAAATGACATACAAATGAACATGTCATGTAGATGTCATGATAATGAATGACATTTGTATGAATGTGACAATCAAGTCAGAATAATAATTACATGCACGCTCTATTATTGGGAGCTATCGTGTATTGTTCGTAATTCGCACGTATTTCTATGCTACATGAGCACAATATCGGCTACTCATCCTAATTTGCCATCACTGTCCAACTAGGCAGGCATGCTTCCTATTCTTACCTAGCCACTTCTTAATCGACTTCATTGACCAGCCGACTATCCTCACCACACATGCATGTAATACGCATAACAATCCGAGCATAGCATAATGTCTAGTGTTAGTGAAATGCGAGACTAAGGAGTTAAAACAAGGGATGATGGAAATGAGTACTTTTATTGACAGGGAAGAATGATGTCGAACAAATAGGTGGATGTAAACGAGCTACATCAGTTCCCAGACTAATGATAGTTGCATTCGATAATTCCAAGCAAGTAAACACTCCCTCCTTCGACAAATGCTCATATTCCCCAGCTTGCTTACATTGGACTGACCAATCCGATCACTTTGAAAGCAACGGATATCATGAAATACTCGTACATTGTTGTATGCTTGTATTTGTGTCATTGTATCGCAGATGACAATTACTTCATTCCTCGTTAAATGATTGGCTATTCTAATGATTTAGCACAGGCTTCTATTCGAAAATGGAATGGCTGTAACACGCTCTGTTGAACTGACCTGTTTTACTCGAACTGAGGTTGGCTGTATAACCCTCGACCAGCAAATGGTCATGCAGTTCCCTCATATCAGGTTGGCAAAACGTATGGACAAAAGTCCATGGTGCTAGGGCCTTTCATCTCTCCTCTTACCAAGGTTGGCCTATCCGAATACCAGTCCTGCTACTTTTGGACAATGACGACTTTTATCACACCACCACCACCAAAGTAATCTCAATGCGAATGTTTCTCCCTAGAACTAGCAGGTAAAAAGAGAAATGGGAGTGGCGAGTATGGAGGAAATAGTGGATAGCAGCATAGGATTGGGTTACAAGGTCCCATGAAAAATATCCCAGATAAAGGAAATAAGGAGAGAAGGCCTTTGAGCTAAAACAATCTAATGAAATGCGTAATGGAGCGTTACATTCTCATTCCATCCCGTTATGCCGTGTCGGCATGTGGAGTAGATGCTTAGGGGAATTACTCGCGTGTATGATGAATGACGCCACGATAGCCATCATCATACTTTCCACCTGAATATTTAGCATCATCTCGGCTATAAATCGAGCACTTTTTGACACACTCGACTTGTCGTCTTCATATTCTCTCTTCTCTACTCTGCTCTACTCTACTCTCTTCTACTCTACTTTCTACTCTCGTTCTAGTCAGCTGAGCTATCCATTCCACCAGGCCAACATCAACATGAAGTTCTCTGCCATTATCGCTATTGCCGTCGCCGTCGTCGCTGTCGCCAGCCTGGTCGCCGCTGAAGTCAAGCCCACATTGATTCGTCGTGGTATGTCTGGCCGTGACCCTATCAATTGATGTACTAATCGTAGTCTATTGTTTCATTGTCCACCGATGATTGCCGATAGCTCGTAAGTTCATGTGTATTAAATGGTTGTTTTGACATGCTAATCACATCATAATGTTTATTCTTCCTATCAATCTGTTAGCACAAATTCGTAAGTTAGTTTATTGATCATAACGAGTACTATGCTAATAGTAATATAAACCAAAATCATATGTGACTACCATCTTCGAAAAAGCTGTAAGTTACCATTATGATTGTAATGAATGGTATACTAATCACAAATACTAATCATAATCTGTTACACAATTCATACGCTTGTCTATCACAGTGCGTAGGTTATCAGTATGATGGCAATGAATGACGTACTAATTCTAATATGGCACATGATCCACATATATTACTGTATAATAGGAAGTAAGTTACCATTACGATTGCCATCTACGCTGTACTGATCACCTTATGGCATACGATTAACATATGTCTGTGTATGCTAGTGGGCAAGTAAACATTTCGATTACAATCTATGACACACTAACTATAGTATGACACATGATCCACATATTTTCCTGTATGATAGTATGTAAGTAATCATCCTGGTTACAATGAATGAATGGATACTAACTACGATATGACACATTATCTATGCATGCTCCTCTATGATAGGAGGTAAGTTATTGTTCTGATGATGCTGTACACTGCACTAACCACAGTATGACACACGACTTACGTATGTTCCTGTATGATAGAACGTAAGTAATCATGTTGATTATGATGAATGTGGTACTAATTGCAGTATGGCACACGCTTCATCTGTGTTTGTGTATAAACAGGGAGTAAGTTATCATTCTAATTGTAATCTATGGATGAGTACTAATCACGTTATGGCACATGACCCACATATGTTTGTATACGGTAGCTTGTAAGTTATCATTCTGACTACAACGTATAAGACATTAACTGTAGTATGACACGCGATCGTCCCGGTATGACAGTGTGTAAGTTATCATTCCAGTTATAAACTATGGCGTACTAATGATGATGTGACACTCGATCCATACGTATATCTGCCCATAACAGTGTGTAGGTTACCATTATGGTCGTAATGAATGAATGTACTAACTATGATATCGCCCATGGTCCACATACGCCCATGTATTACAGCATGTAAGTGATCATTCTGATCATAATATCAAGTGTACTAATACCAATGTGGCCCACTACCGCATACGTTCCTGTATGCTAGGTCGTAAGTTACCATTCTAATTGCAATGCGTGAATGAGTGCTAATCACGCTATGACGCATGATCCGCGTATATTTCTGTATGATAGGTCGTAAGTCATTATTCTTACCGTAATGTATAAGGCACTAATCATAGTATTGTATATGATTTACATATGTCTATGTCTAATAGGGAGTAAGTTGTCATTATTCTGGCTACAATGTGTTGATGTACTAACTACAGTATGGCACACAATTAACACATGTCCGTGTATGATAGAGCGTAAGTAATCGTTCTGACCGTAATGTATAACATACTAATTGCAATACGGCACATTATCCACCTACATTCTTGTATGATAGGACGTAAGTAATGATTCTGACTGTGGAGAATGAGGTACTAATTATAACATGGCACATGATTTCTTGTATGATAGCGCGTAAGTTATCATTCTGATTGTAATGAGGGGGGTACTAATCATAGTATGGCACATGATCCTGCATGCTCCTGTATAATAGAAAGTAAGTTGACATTTCAATCATAATGAATGAGTACTAATTCTAATGTGTCACACAATCCACATACGTTTTCGTATAATAGGAAGTAAGTCAATATGCACGATGATAATATACAACGTATTAATGATAAACATGGCACATGATTTCCATAAATTTGTGGATAACAGTGCGTAAGTTACTATTCCCGATGATAACGTATAGGTGTATTGATATTAATACGGCACATGATCTACTTATACTCATGTATGATAGTGGGTAAGTAAATATTGCTGACTCTAATGTATGAATGAGTACTAACTACAGTATGGCGCATGATCCATGTATGTCCTTTATGATAGGATGTAAGTTATCATTTCAATCATCACCTACTCTACACTAATCACAATACAATCTATATTAATTGATTGAATAGCCACGAAATTAAGCAGTAAGTAATAATCCACAATAAGCATACTCATACTAATCCATTATGATTACAGGACAAGACAAGGATATCATCAAGTAGATATTATAGGTATTCAAGCCAAGAATGTATTGGTGCAAGACCCTCATTTAGTGTCCATGTCATTCAAGTCATTATTCCTTGGTACAACAACAACAAGTATATCTACAAGTCCCTTACGTCTATTCATCCATGGCCCTATTACATAAATATCAACTAATGGCTGGTTCATTGATTGAATAAATATGTAATGCTATAGGGCATTCTTCTACTCTATTCATCGTTCGATTCTTTCTTCTACTCCAGCTATGCTTATTACTTATCGTGTGCCATGAATGAGCATTGTATATTGAGTGAGGTCATCGAGTATTGCTTACACGACTGCTATTTCATCACATATGTCAGTATCCTTAGAACTATGCTTCCTACATATTGTCATTACACTTGGATTACCACATGTCATAACTATGTCTAGTGTTGCTGTAATGCTAGGAACAAAGACAACGTCTACGTTTCTATACTTTAATGCTTAAACGATACAACAGCATGGAAGTGAGTGATGACAACAGCGAGCAATGAGAGTGGTGAAAACACGATTCGATACACATACAAGTGATTACGGAGGACGTAGTCAAATGTGAAAAAGGAAAGGAGAGAGAAAGAGAAAGAGAAAGAGGTAATTGCAATGGATACGTATTCTTCAATAGCACATCGTGACACCATTAACAATTGGATCTAGACGTTCTGCTGCACATCGCATGCATCTACCGCATTGGTGTACACTAGTGTTTGAATAATTGTGTAGACACAACTAATCAGCATTATTGATAGCAGTTTATTTATTATGCACAAGTACATATCATCTGCTCAATGATTGTCAATTTTATCATTATTGTATCTCGTTGATAGCATGACACAGCCTAGCACCACATATGATATCCGTGATCATTCGGTATACGCTACTATGATTGCAGTACACGGATGATTGTAGTGGGATTGCGCGTCATTGTATCCATCACCAATCATTGGTATCTCGATCGTGGTCAAGGTGATTGGATGTGGTCGGTAGGCGATAAGGATCCAGAGTGCAATTCCTACAGATCATGGCAGCACATGTACGCGCACAACATAATCGAGGGACTTGAGTCGACCGGTAATGTGGATAGATCGCATCCCGATATACTTGGCGGTGAAGTGGCCTTATGGTCCGAGAAAAGCGATGCCTACGTGCTTGACATGCGAGTCTGGCCTCGTGCCGGTGCTGTAGGCGAGAAACTATGGAGTGGTCACAGGGATGCTAATGGACAGGTGTATAGCTCGCGAGATGCTCTGTCGCGTATCTACAAGCTACGACACCGATTGTTACAACGAGGCATACGTGCCGATCCCATTAGTATGCCTTGGTGCGAGTTGCATCCAGGAAGTTGCGATAGATACAAATTCGAATAAAGTAACAAATATTCATTATTCTCATTATTCTTTTTTCTTTGGCAATATACCATGACATTCTGACGCAAATGACAATGATAATAGGCTAGTTTTAGCATTAATATTCAATTCTCGTTCATCTTCATTACAAACTGTTTAGATACATAATGGCGGTGTCAGTTTAATGCATCCGAGTATGTACCGCTATGGCAAACGAGTACTTGTGCTGAAACATGCGTAGATGAGCATTAGAATGCCGTGTTCCATAGTTGACACCGCTAGTCCAAATCAATATGTATATGGCAATCCAGTCAATATGATTAACAATGGAGCAGTAATATGAGCGATATCACTATCGAGTATCATCAATCATGTCGATAGGTGCTTGTAGCAATAATGACCATCCATATAGTTCACGGCTACACGTATTACTGAATAGACAAATGACATCAATCTTTGTCGAGTACATCACCACGTTCCATGGCATCTCCTCGTCGGGTATAATTGCACATTTGTAGTTATTCCGAATCTTTGGCAAGCTAAATCAGAAGCAAATTAGATGATAAGTAACCTGACCGGTTATATGATTTGTCCTCGTGCTTGACTAAGGAGGTAATGCCATCTGGAACTAATACAACCTCTATCATGGATTCTCGCCATTCTATCCAACAAATGAGTAATATTCACTACACGATCCAATCACAGCAACAACCATTGCCTTATCAATGCAATAAAGAAAAAATAAGCACGATAGTATAGTGACATAAATGAAAAAAGACAAATACCTTACAGTTCAAATGGCTCATTTACAATGCATACCCGACTGGTCAACTACTGCTACTGCTACTGCTGTTACTCCTATAAATGGGCGCCATTATTCGTGATGCAAAGATGGATAACCATATTACTACACTTTCTATACACTCGTCCTACAACTCACTACGAATCTATCGGAACACATAGTTCACCATGCGCTTCAATCTAGGCTTGACCGGCGTTATCGCAACTACCATGCTTCTACTAGCATCGACCACCAATGCAGCCATTACGACAACGGACAGTTCCCTATCAAATTCTCGTCAAGGACATACACTAAGCAGACGTAACAAGCTCGGCTATATTGTTTGCGAAGATGCATATATATCTGGCAGTGCACTCACTAACAATGGTCAATCGTATCAATGTAAAACAACTACGGCACCATGTGCGCATACGTATGAGGATTACTTAAACCTCGTTCGTGCTAGTCCTGATAAAAGTCAACGAAGGGTACAGATCATCCTTGCACAATCGGAATTTTATGCAGGTAAGTATTAAGCAATGATTGTAGATATGTCATACTAACGCTGTTATCTAGGATTGCAATTTGCACATACAAACCATTACCGAATTGACCCTGTCCCCAAAAGTAAGTATACTGCAAATCACACTAGTTAATGCTAACATCAATGTCCAATAGATCTATGCTTCGATGCTAAAAATCGCTTGATGTTTAGGGTTGTGGGTAAAGGTAAACTTCAAGTGAAGAAAAAGACACAATACCTACTATCCTTAAAGGACAAATCCACAGTAATATTGGTAGATTTGTTTCGGATGGTGAATCCAGCTATAGATGTTTTAACTGCGACAGAATATATTGAATCGCGGATAAAGAGCATATTAAACTAGTGCTCGATAACTGCTTGGTTACTTCAACATCGTATGCTCGTATTAATTAGCTGATTGATTCTGCTAGTTACAATAGAATACGCAATAAACAGTTGCTTTAGATTATTAATACTAGTGACTAGTGACTAGTGTCAAAATATTGATTCCTTTATTATTGTATACACTAGTATCAACATCAATCCTTAATCATCATTGTATTGACTGATGACATACGAGGATTGGACAAGTATGAATGGTCAATCGGTCTATTGATTAATTCGTACTAGCTAATGCCATTTACGATAGATGGTGCTCGAAATGCAAAGAGCAGCACTAATACACGTACAATTGTTGCGATATCGCGCGATGATAAGAAACTAGGTAAGCAATTGCAATAGTATAGCGTATAATACGAAGTATATTAACGATTTATTCTAGATCATTCATTCCTTTCTCGACATTCCACTAAAATAGCATATGCACTTAGCAAGCTAGGAAAGGCAGTCAAGCCGTTGAATTCTGCTTAATACATGGATTATTTGTTGATCAATAGGAATAAAGCTTACTTTTGCCCTTTTATTCTTATATTGTTGAACATGCATGAATTAGGATGATACTATCTCAGTATCTAATTGTATTCTATTAGTCAATGTGGTTGGGATATTGAACAATGCCCTTGCACATACAATAATAATAGATTTATCCTATCTTTTTTTCAAAGTAAATAACTACGTTATACGATATAGAATTAGATTGAATCGACAATAACACCTTATGTATGTGATTTATTCGTGATATTACTCTTGTTTTCTAGCAGTGGCAGGAATATTCTCGTTTACGCCACGGAAGAAGAGAACATCGCCCGTGTCTTCCACGTAACGACATTGACGCCATGATCGGTAGAGTGCCTTCCAAATGGGTGTACGATCGTAGATATAGTACTGTGGGCCGAGTTTCTCGCGTAGATGACGGGTAGCCTCCTCGGCGTGATAATGCGGCATACGCGAGAATAAATGATGAGCGACATGCGTGTCATGGATGTGATGCAGACGCACGTTCAAGAACCAGCCGAAATCACGGTCAACGGTACAGAGTGCACCACGTACAAAGTCCCACTCTGGTGCACGGTAGTGTGGCAGGGTTGGATCCGTGTGTTGTAAAAAGGTGATGGTAATAAGCCAGAAGTTGACCCATAGATAGGGCAATCCGTAGTAGAGAATGGGCACTTGCCAGCCCCATTGCATACCGGACCATACTAGGGTAGCGAGCATCGCGAGAACACCCAAAGTGGACGCATTCACCTGGTTCATTTGCTCCGGTTTGAAGATAGCCGCGCGTGGATTAAAGTGTGAAGTCCAACGACCGTACTTCTGACCCGATACATTGAAGAATAGATAGAGTGGCCAGCCCAAGAGTAACATAACGAGTACACTTAGACACGAGTAGATGGGCGTTTCTTTCAGGATGGACTCGTGATGTTCACCCTCCTGGGTAGAGTCATCATTGTCTGTGGACACTGATTGCAATCCCATTTGAGCGCGTGTTTTCGGTACAAATACTTGATCCTTCGTCATATGATTGGTATGGGCATGATGAGTGGCATGACTGATACGCCAGCTATGGAATGGTACCAATAGGAGAGTGTGAAGTACGTAGCCAACGCCGAAATTAATGGTGGTTGATTCGGCGTAAGCTTGATGCCCACTATATACGCATACATACATACATACATATAGGATATTTTTATAAGTATGTGCGTGTTCTTGCTGGTTAAAAAAGAAAAAGTTAATACGACTTACCATTCATGAGCGATTACCCAAAGACCGGTACCCGCCACACCCTGAAGGAAAGCGTAGACTCCCCACGCCACGATCTTCGTCCAAAGTGGTGCCGCCTGAGCGTCGAGCCAGTTGTCCACTAGACAGATGGCGGTGGAGAAAATGGCGATAAGCACAAAATCCTCGAGCACGTAACGTGATGAATACCACGCATTACGCTCGAAACAATGACTCGGTATTGCGTCACGCAACTCCTTGACAGTGAAGGTGGGCGGTACAAAAGTGGACTCGGCATCGCGTGCGGTACGGAAGGCCGCCGAGTTATTACGATATTTATCCAATTTAGCCTGAGTGATGGCATCCACACTGACGTCGTTGTTGTTTAATCGTTCAGCGGCGAGGGCATTGGCATTAACGCCTGCATCAGGAGGTAATGGTGGCATGGTGTTGTTGTTGCTATTGTTGGTGATATACTAATAATAAATAGACAGAAAAAAATAAAGATAAACGAGTAAGCACTATTGCACGTAGCGTAGACGACTAGAAGCGAGCAGGAAACGAGAGGAGATAGGCCTTTTCACGC
>JAIXMF010000257.1:0-20090 GCA_025201365.1 Syncephalis plumigaleata | reverse complement strand
CGCAAACATTTGTTTGAACTAAAAGAATTGTCGACGTTTATATGCAACACTTTTGAAATGCCGACTAGTCACGATAATGACAAAATGGCAATTGTTTCGAATATTTGCAACTCCTAGCTCAAATCCATGCTAGCATCACATGCACTTGTGACATCTCCTATTTCCGTTGTGTTCTAATCGCCTGTTGCATCATTGGTGCACACTGGATAGACATGTCTATTTAGTATCTCGCTGAAACAGCACGCTCACTTGATGCCAACAATGTAAAGATGTAAGTGAAAATGAAGAGAAAAGCGAAACGTACAAGAAGTTACAAGAACATTCTCTTTCAGCATTATTCCCGCATTTGTTTCGCTAAATATATTTATACGACTAAATACACGGGTCCCACGTGCTATGGCGATACCATATTCAACAGATATTAGAATTCTAGTAATTTACACTATAGGCAATGAAAGGTATTTACACTCTACAATTCCTGTTAAAGTAGTCAGTCACATATCGCATCAGTGATAATTCATACTAAAGTATAGAAATGCCTAAATAACAGGCTATTCTGCAGTAGTTTGCAATGCCATACTATGCCATGCCATGTCATCTGTCACTTATGATATGTCTATACAGCAGCACGAATAAAGATTGTCTCCTGTAGCACCATGCTGCTTTACAGTGTGCGTTTAGTTCAAGGCATTCCTTTTACTATTTGCCGCAGTATTCTTATTTTATTTCCAGTTACGCTCATCACTTGTCAGCAGTATATTAACACCGACTAATTGTTACATACATACGTAATATATATATAATAGTTTAGTATAATATGTCGCAAGAAACCACTAATGCGACAAAAACTACGAGTGCAGAAGTCGACACTGTAGTTAGTGTGGAAACTTGTAAGTAGAATGAATTGAGCATGACCTGAAATGCAACCAGCGTGAAAGCAACTAAACTTATTTATGTATCATACGCTAGTGAGTCGGCATATGGTATTGCTACAACGGTTTGCCACGTTAGAGCGCGACAATATTGTCGAGGATGAAGTTATGCTGTTGCGCGCGGAACAACGCTATCTCCATTGGCTTGCCTATTTGCACAAGCGACGTCCTGACAATATGCCGACACCACCGCTTGGTAAGAAAGGAGGAGAGAATAAATGACAACAATGACAACAATAGAATAGACATATCACGAGGAGGATTGCTGATATTATTACAATTAGACGTGGCCATGATGTGGTCTACACACATGCTATCGCCGCTTCGTTACATGGAGGATATGACACGCTTATTCGGAAAACATATGCTCAAGTATTGTATGCCTTTAAGTCAATTGGTAAGACACTGAATAGAATAGATATAATAGCGAAGCAATCAAGCTTATGATGAATACAGACCGAGAAAGAAGTGGATAGGGATGTATTTTGTATTGATTCTCGGTCACAGTTGGAATGGGAACAAATCACCGGATTATCCTATACACTTGATTCTACGTGTAAATCGCCATTTTCCATGAAATGTCCATTCTGTACGGGCAATATATCTGTATTATACGGTTAGTCATTTTGATGCTAGACCAAATGAATGTCTGCGTATTTCCCGTTATTACCATTAACTGCTCGTTCCATTTAGACGTGTATCATAGCATGCGTCTACATCATACAACATTCGAGTGTCCGCTATGCTATGTCACTTTGTCGTCTGATACCATTTCGGCTAAATTGTTTCAAGATGCGATGATTGCCTTTGACAATGACTCCTCTAGTTTGCCTCGGTAATTCTGATTGTTCCATTCTTTATTGCAATAACTTATTATAACGATGATATGTAGTGGCACGTGGCTCAATCATACAACAGGTCAGGTGGATATGAAAGCAGGCAGATTGGATATGCAATATCTACTAGCGGCAGCACCCAGTTTAATAGAGCCCAATGAGGATAAACCATTAACTTGGTGTGCGATTAATGCACGTATTGACGCGGCACGCCAAACAAAGCATCGTGGCTCGTTGATAAAGATGCGTGCACCCACACTACGTCTTATACCGGCTGCTTACCGTGATAAGTAAGGCAATCCGATTAGGAATGATATCGTGGATATTAATAGTATTTCTCTCGTTATAGTTGCACGCCTTGCTCGCTTGATTTGATCAGTGCAGTGAAGCGTAATCGACGATTTACACGTCGTATCATTGAGTGCCTGCATTGGCAAAAGCACAATGTATTACACAAAGCAGTCGAACGATATGGTAAATTCCTAGCACTTATGGCCGTAGATAAGAAGGCGTTTCTAGTGCCGACATTAGGTAACCATGCAAGCATTATTAACTTGATTAACTAGCCAACGTGTACACTTACGTGTTTACTCGTCAATTAATAGATATCGATCTAGCTTGGCATACTCATCAACTACATCCAAAGAGATATCAGGCACGTTCATTTCTCTGTAACACACCAGTGGAATGCTAATCCGCTATTATAATCAATGGTATAGAATTACACCCTTAAACTAATAGGTAGAATCGTCAATCATGATGACACTGTATCAGATAAAAGACTAAACACGTCCTACTTGACCACTGCTGATTCTTGGTATAAACAATTCCAAGGTAATTAATACGATTAGTGATAGTAATTGTTGACTATGTCTCACTGACAATACGATAGAACCGTATTCGTCGGAAGATCCGCTAAAACGAACGAAACTATCCAAGGTGCTATTCACGGGTCCAGTCGGTCTTCCGTACTATTTATACCGACGAATACAATGGAATAAGACGAAATCTAACACGGAAATAAGTGCATGTGTTGTGCATCATGGTGTTGGTCCTAATGGATGGAATCAGGATAAGATGAATAAGACAAAGACGAAGAAGACCAAGAAGGAAAATAAGACAACAAGTAACGATACCGATACCGATAATGACTATGACGATAGCGATACAGGAGATGATAATGGTGACAATCGTTGTGCAAACACCAATTCACGTACTAGTCATTCTGAACGAGATCGGTTAGTAATCCAACGTATAGATTATTATCATTTAGGGAAACAAGCTGTTTATTCTAACGTGTTACATATCGTTGTTTAATAGCACTGCTTGCAGTACAATGATGCTTGCCTGTGCCGTAGGCCCGCATTTCGAAGTTGACTCGTTGGATAAGATTGATCGATTGAATGCCTCGGATGATACACTTTATGACATGCCCATACCATATGATACATGGCGATCGGACGAGCTCATCGAACGTGCTACGAGTCACAATTATCAAACATTTTATGGCGGTGATCCCATTTCCGATCTAGTTCCCTTCTCATCCGATAATGGCGACACCAATGCTGGTAATAACGATTAATCGTTTAGATTGTAGAGAGGAAGAGAACACGTCAATTTTTATCATACATACATATATATATCACTATAAATATCAAATATTATAAATCGATCAATATCAATTTCGGTAACTGTTACCAGTCAATGCTGGTCATTTACATGGTCCTTGACAACATGTATTCACCTAATCGAGTAAAAACATAAAAAGGGACAACCCAATGATTATATTTGTAAAGTTAAAGAGTCTACTAATGAAGTAATAAAGTGAATGTGTGTTGCTACTACTATTCGTATCCTATTATTGTTATTATTATTGCTATTGATACTATTGATACTGCTGTGTAATGATTGTTGTCAAGTACTGATGGAATAAGGGTAGTAATGATGACATCATAACTAACTATGATAAGAGACGATTAATTAAAAGACAATAGAGATGCGTGGACAAGGGCCTTTTTTTAATTAAGACACCAAGGTGGAGATAGTTGATAATTGATTAATTGTTGGTTACTCTGTCGGCATATCAGTTCAATAATAGGAAGGTACATACATGTACGTATACGCTTTTATACATGTCTACATGATGATGATGATGATGATGATGATATGGACTGGGCAACCGGGTAAGGAGTGCATTTACGTATATAAAGTAGCGCATTAACTCAACGACGACAACAGGAATAACTCTTATAAAAGCCAATTAATACGACCATTACTATCGTTGTCACTATCACTGTCACTACTATTGCTATTGTCATCGTTGGTTGACCAATGTACTTTACACAATAATCATTTATCTATTCATTATTTGCCATTCTAATACATTCATTACTAAAAAGAAAAACACCAATATCCGCCGATATTATAGATAGGATAGCTGTATAACACGTGGATTATAGTTAGACATGATATTTGCCTCGTCATTCAAAGTAGCCGCCTTGCTGCTGATTAGCAGTGTCTTAGTAGTGGCGCAAGAACCAATTCGAGGTGTCAATCTTGGTGGTTGGCTAGTGATCGAACCCTGTAAGTGATCATACACACATACATACACATAGATGTGTATTCCATTTGAAAATAATGTCTCGTTAGATCATTCTCGACTAATCATTGGTATGTCATCCATGATCTATCTATCTAATAGGGATTACACCCAGTCTATTCGAACAATTCGAATCGGGCCCACTCGAGAGTCAGACCGAGGATGAATGGTCATTCTGCACGCGTCTAGGTCGTAAGGAAGCCGAACGACAGCTTAAACACCACTGGAAGACATGGGTGACCGAGGATGATTTCCGTCGTCTTGCCGATGCCGGTATCAATCACGTACGTATCCCGGTTGGTTACTGGGCAGTAGAAAAGCAACGACACGAGCCATGGGTGCAGGGACAGCTCAAGTATTTGACACGCGGTATTAACTGGGCCGATCAATACGGCATACGGGTTATTATTGATCTACACGGTGTGCCCGGTTCGCAGAATGGATTCGACAATAGCGGGAAGAAGGGTGTCGCCGCTTGGACTAGCAACATGAATAATGTACATCGCTCCATCCGTGTACTACGTCAATTGGCGCGAAAATTCTCCACCAACGCGTATAGCAATGTAGTGGGCATTGAACTGGTGAATGAACCGGCCCACTGGAGTCTCGACATGAATGTCGTACGAAACTTTTACGACGAAAGCATTGGTAGCCTGCGTGAACTAATGGGAGGCGAACAGTCGATTGTCGTGGCCGATGCATTCCTACCGATTCATCAGTGGAATGATTTCATGAACAAGCATAATAATGACAACCTCATGCTGGATACACATCATTATCAAGTGTTTATGGATGACTTGCTAGGCATGGACAAGGATGGACATGCCAACACTGTATGTGCTAAACGTAAGGAACTCCAAGCTGCAGCCGAACATTATCCGGTCATTGTAGGAGAATGGTAAGTTAAGAGAAATAACATGCTTATTGTTGTTGTTGTTGTTAATGGTGAATTAGGTCACTGGCTACAAATGACTGCGCTAAATGGCTTAATGGATTTAAAGTGGGCGCACGCTGGGATGGAACATTCCCCGCTCGTAATGGTCGTCCTATTCACGAGAATGGCACATGCGATGGCCACAATGACGTGTCGTCATTCACGCCTGAATATCGCGCTTGGTTACGTCGATTTGCAGAACTACAAATGGACGCGTATGAAGCGGGACGAGGCTGGTTCTTTTGGAATTTCAAGACGGAGGAATCACCACAATGGGATTATCTTCTTGGTGTCGAGGAAGGTTGGATTCCACGTAATCCCGCTAAGCGTCATCATCATTGTTAGCTACATTACTATGCTATTTCTATTTCCATTCATCTATGAATATACCAATAAATTAGACTATTAAAGTAACAGTGTAATGGTTATGCTCATCATGGGATGTGCTCAACATATTTGTAACAAGTGTTGCGACTGACATTGTTATTTGTCCACACCATATCTCTTTCTATCTATCTACCTCTTCTACCTCTTCTACCTTAGTATTCCTCTTACTTCCACACCACTTTATACTTAATTGCTATTCTTATTACTATGGTAACGTATTCTATTGTTAGATGCAGCCACCTATTACTAATTAGACTTGTAGATTCGTTTTATTCTAGTTCAGAATCGACAGGGTAAGACGCGTCTAGCCAAATGGTATATGCCGTTTGATGATGAAGAAAAGCTCAAACTGAAAGGTGAAGTACATCGACTGGTGGCACCACGCGACCAGAAACATCAGTCGAATTTCGTTGAAGTAAGTGGAATGACACTAACAATAATAATGATAAACGATTGTCATTAATACGAATGAACATGATACTAGTTTCGCAACTACAAAATAGTCTATCGCCGATATGCAGGCTTGTTCTTTTGCTTTTGTATCGATGCCAACGACAACGAACTAGCCTATTTGGAAGCGATTCACTTCTTTGTCGAAGTACTGGATGCATTCTTTGGTAATGTCTGTGAACTTGATCTAGTATTCAATTTCTACAAGGTAAGCATGAATCATTTTTGACATATTGCATTACAATGATATTGATGGTAAACGATGAAAGGTATACGCCATTCTTGATGAGATATTCCTGGCAGGCGAGATTCAGGAAACGAGTAAAAACGTTGTACTGATGCGTCTAGATCATTTGGACAAGCTTGAATAAGTCTATGCTCAGTAGTACGATAGAAGAGCAACTATAATTCCAATACCACCGTATACTTGGTTATTGTACACTATCCATCTACCTACCTACCTACCTACCTATCTATCTATCTATCTATCTATCTATTAAATCATTTCATATACATACATGTACATACTCAATATAGACTAGCTTATGGCTTAATTGCTTTATTTAACTATTGGATTAGTCATGGCAATAATACCGCATTTCGATGTATGTGTGTGTGTGTCACAGCGAACATATCTTAAATGGAGACTGATTCCCAATAGAGTTCCTGATAGTGATGACGGCAAAAACCGCGCAATTTGTATTTAAAATGACGATGTTATCCGAGTATTAACGCGGTTTTCTAGCACTAGCCGATATTGAATAGTTTCAAGGGTTAACCTCCTCCTTCTTCCTCTCCTTCTCCTCTCCTTCTCCTCTTTCCTATTGTCATTACTGTAGTTGTAGTTGTAGTAGTTGCTTCCTACTCATCGTCATGCTGAGTGTTTATGTCTCCCGACAAGGCACAACGACTACAAGTCGACATTTCGTTGGGTCTATTCATAGTGGAGGCGGGATAGCTAGAACGACAAAACTCGCTTGTTCTTACCGTTCATTCTCTAGTGTAAGTTGCTAAATACTCTTACAGAATGAATAGCAAGGATAGTAGATATTCAACTGTTTATTGGTAATTATTAGGCTAGACTCGTTACGTCGAATATATCGAGTCGACATAAATATGGTCATAATGTTGCTCAAAGTATGAGTAAAGGAACGCGTTCCAACAAGTTAAACTATCATGATATGATGGTAAGTAATAGTAGTTGACATAGCAATTAATGTATTTATATAACAACATCATTATATATACATGTATATATACCAGTCAATTACTAATAGTCGGGTATCATCATTTGGTTGGTGTTCATGGCAGCAGTATCGTATGAAAAGCACAGCATCAACATCAAATGAGATCAAGAACGCGTCAGTAGCAACATCTAGAACAAAGATCGATGACAGCAATAAGAAAACAAAAGCAGCTGCCGTAGTTGATATAGAAGGCGGGAAATCTACATCGGATATTGATATTATCAAACGAATGATGCGATATGTATGGCCAAAAGGTGACTACGCGATTAAAGGACGCGTCATTCTTGCACTAGCACTACTTGCAGCAGGCAAGGTGAGTATAATTATAGAAGCGGTAAATCAAATGAATAGATAGTATAATGATCGAATACAATAATCTAGCTTTGTAATGTTCAAGTGCCATTCTTCTTTAAACAAGTCGTCGATTCGCTAAATATGCCCATACCCGAGGATGGCACACTAATGACTATAGCGGGTGCTGTACTCATTGGATGTAAGTATGCCTATATTATACTATACTATAGCAGTAGTAATTCATTCGTGCTCACTCGTAATCCACTAGATGGTCTATCGAGAGTAGGAAGCTTCGCCTTTCAAGAGTTACGAAATGCCGTGTTTGCCAAAGTGGCACAGGGTGCCATTCGACGTGTAGCTGATAATATCTTTGCTCATCTACTATCGTTGGATCTCTCGTTTCATCTTTCACGTCAGACGGGCGGTCTGTCACGAGCCATTGATCGTGGTACCAAGTAAGTTGATTATGGTGGAATGAATAAATTATACTGAATGTAATCTAACCTGCTTCTATTCTACTCCTATTTAGAGGTATAAGCTTCGTGCTTACCTCCACTGTATTACATCTAGCACCTACTATCTTGGAAATATCCATGGTGTGCGGTATTCTAGTAAGTATACGAGTCGTGTATTGAATACTAGCACGTATTAACGAGTAATACTGATTATATTGATTGGTAGTCGTATAAATTTGGCACATCGTATGCATTGGTTACTCTCGGTACTATGGCTGCTTACACACTGTTCACCGTAAGTGTGACATCATGGCGGTATGTAATGAAAAGTGTACATTATTAGTAACAAAAGGGAAAATGCTAATTGTATGAATGTCACGATCGATTATAGTACAAAGTTTCGTCGACAAGCCAACGCTGCCGATAATGAGGCAGCCACACGAGTGATTGACTCGCTAATTAACTACGAGGCTGTAAAGGTGAGTCTACACATATCAATGACACGCATATGTATTTATACATTTATATAGTATTTTGGTAATGAGAAATACGAGTTATCACGATATAATGCAGCCATGTTGAAATACGAAAAGGCATCGCTTAAAATAGCCGGTAGCTTAGCATTCTTGAATGCCGGTCAGAATACAATCTTTAGTGCTTCATTAGCAAGTATGATGGCGATGGCTGCACAAGGTGTACTACAAGGTAACCATGGTATATATTATTGCTATATGGGTATACTTACATCGATGTTACGTATCAGGTCAACTAACAGTTGGTGATGTGGTGCTTATCAATCAATTGGTATTCCAACTATCGATGCCGCTCAACTTTCTCGGATCCGTCTATCGTGATCTACGACAAGCATTGACCGATATGGACACGCTATTCAACCTGCAAGCTATTGATCAGCGTATTACAGTAAGTCACTACTGTTACTATTACTATTACTATTGCTGATTTATTTATCTATTTATTATTAGGATACACCCAATGCAATGCCATTAGAATTTAAAGGTGGTGAGATTACATTTGAGAATGTCACATTCGGCTATCATCCAGATCGACCCATTTTACGTAATGCGTCATTTACTATTCCTCGAGGTAGTAAGGTGGCCGTTGTAGGACCAAGTGGTTGTGGGTAAGTAGCACACCATTACTATAGTATAGTATACTACTCTAATCTAATGGAATATGATAATAAATAATCGATTAGTAAATCAACTGTATTACGGCTTATGTTCCGTTTTTACGAACCACAATCGGGTCGTATCCTCATTGACGGTCAGGATATCCGACATGTAAAACTCGAAAGTCTACGTCGTCTTATTGGTGTTGTACCACAGGTAAGCGATATAAGCTGCATACCTTGCACTATTCGCAATGAACACCTACTTACTTGTACCATGTGTGATTCATAGGATACCGCTCTATTTAATGACACGATACATCACAATATTGCTTATGGTAACACATCGGCTACAATGGAACAAGTGAAGTATGCAGCGGAACGAGCACAAATTCATCACGTTATCGAACGATTGCCTGAGGGATATCAAACACGAGTGGGAGAACGAGGTCTAATGATTTCAGGTAAACTATCTAACATTTGCACTAATCGAGGCAATTACGCTAATCTAATACACGTATTCTACACCACGAATAATAAGGCGGTGAGAAACAACGGGTAGCCCTAGCACGTACCATCCTCAAAGATCCACCCATTCTATTCTTTGACGAGGCCACCTCGGCTCTTGACACACACACGGAACAATCGATTCTCGCCAATATCCATGGTATTCTGGATGAGAAACGTTGCACTAGCGTGTTTATCGCGCATCGATTACGTACCATTTGCGATGCTGATTTGATTGTAGTATTAAAGGATGGCGAAGTAGTCGAGCAAGGTCGACATGAAGCTCTTCTCAGTGGGGTTGATGGTCAAGGTGTATACCGCGACATGTGGTGGTCTCAAGAACTGATTGAAGCCGAGAAACGAACGAATGAAGAGGAGGAGAATGATGATGAAATAACTATAGAGTCAGTTGATGAATCCCCTGTTAACAACAACAATAGTAGTAATAGTAATAGTTCAACTGATAAGCAATAGTTGATTATATATAATTACCAATTTAATTAATAAATACATAACTAAATGAAAACAATTAAACTATTACGTTTATTACATTTCATCAATTATCATTTGTGCATGAGAATAAGACTAGGTAATACAAATCGTGCATTATACTAGTAGTACGCAATAGCATTTGATAGTGTATTCCTCATTATTATTATTGTTGTTGTTGTTGTTGTAATAGACCAAATCGTTTGAGGAGTAGTCGATCGGTGAGCCAGCCCGGCAAAAATGAAAGTAACCAAAATATGGTGGAATGCTTGCCGTAGTAAATCTCGCGTGGTGGTGAGGATTGCAACAGTTTAGCCACGACTGCTTTGGCGAAATCATCGGTTGGCGTACAACCTTTTTGCTGCGATAACCATACTCGCTCTTCAACGCGTTGCTTATACGCCTCGTACAAACTGTCCTCCTTCCACTCAAACTCTTGACTACTATTCTGGGCAATATTGGATTTGATAGATCCGGGATACACGTTTGTAACGTTCACGTTGAATCCCAGCAATTCCATACGCATGATATCCGACATGGAACGTACGGCGGCCTTTGACGAAGCGTAGATACCAGACCAGGGAATGGGAACCACGCCAACGATCGATGACACATTGACGATATTACCCGAGCGACGCTTCATCATATGAGGAGCGACAATCTGCGACATTCTTAGTAGGCCCCATACATTGGCGTCGTACACCCTGCGAGCCGTATTCAAATCTTGCTCGATTAAAGGAGCGGTACGCGATAAACCAGCATTATTCACGAGGATATCGATACGGCCTTCTTTCTCGATGACAGTGTTGACGGCAGCCTGCATCGTTTCCTCTTTGGTGACATCCACGCTTAGTGTATGAATACCGTGTGGCTCTAGTTCCGTCATGGCTTCCAGTCGACGAGCACTAGCGTACACGATACAGTTGTTGCTGGCGAACTCCAATGCCATATAGGCACCGATACCGCCCGAACTACAACCGGTGAGCAGTACCACCTTACGCTCCGAATGTTGATTGGTTGCCATAACTATACAAACGTATTTCGATAAGAAGTAGGAGAAGGTGCGTATACAAGGTGTGATTTACGGAATACTTCGTCATTTGTACAGGCGTATTTCCTATGAATGTAGTAATATGTTTCAATTCGCATTGAATGGATCGGGATTAGGGAAAGTGCACCGTTTGCTCTGTGTGTGCGTGTGTGTGGGCGATTGCTCAATGAGACACAATTCACTCACCCACTCAGCGTGTTCGGCCTCCTCCCTTCTCGAAGTCCATCCATTGTTTACCGGACGGTAAGCATCTAGAACACTATGCGTGTATAATAGACAGAAAGCATAAACGACATAATAAGCCATAACATCTAGTCATTCATTGATGGATATATAATATATGAATGCGTATGCATATATGCATATAGAAATGATGCTGCGATAATAGAGATGGATGAATGGATGAATGGATGGATGCATATATATATGATATTGCCACTATAATAGATATATTTATAGGATGATGCGATCAAGTAGTAGCGTCTTTATTATCCTGTATAGAAGCAGCAATCTATAATTTAGCAAGTCAATGAATGAATAGATGGATGGATGGATGGATGGATGACCATGTAACTAACTACTTGGTAACATACAAGAGGAATAGAATATGGAATTCGGTCACTATGACTATTATGAATCCCTGTTACGTTCTCTATATCCTATTGCCAGTCGTGTCTTTCTGTTTATTATACACGCGATACTTTTTGAAGCAGCATAGACTAATAATGCTGTATTTCGGAATCTAGGTAATCTATCACAATGGTTCAACGTCTCGTATACCGTCGCCACAACGGCTATAACACAAAATCCAACCGGGTCAAGATCGTCAAGACCCCTGGTGGCCGCTTGGTGTACCATCACATCAAGAAGGCCGGTACTGTTCCAAAGTGCGGTGACTGCGGTACCAAGTTGCTCGGTGTAAGTAACTAGCTATATCTCAATTGCTCATGTCCGCTACAGGCAATATCACATTACTCCATAACTAATTGACATTACTATTGTTGATGTATTTCTTCTACGTGTCATTAGCTCCCTGCCATGCGTCCAATTGAGCTTTCCCGCATCTCTAAGCGCCAAAAGACCGTCAACCGTGCCTATGGTGGTAGCCGTTGCGCCAAATGCGTCCGCAACCGGTAAGTAATAGAACAATAGCGTGATAGTGGAATAGTGTACGAGCAAGAAGATACGTGAATCGTATTCTACTTTGCTACGGCTTTTCTAGTATATGTATATATATTTGTAATAATTACAAATGACTAATCAATATGATGTTGTATTGCTTTCTTTCCTCTCTTACTATAGTATTGTTCGCGCTTTCTTGATTGAAGAGCAAAAGATCGTCAAGAAGATGATCCGTGCTCAGCAGGCCTAAATAAAACGGACTGCATTTGCATGCGTACGCATTCCACTATGTTAACGCGTGTACGTTCGTATTCTAACATACAACCAATCTCATATATTGATATCGATAATGTTTTCTTTTTTCTTTTGGTGTAATGATGATACAACAACGATCATACACATCTAGCTAAGGAATGACTCTTTAGAGTAATGATCAGGATGATTACTTTGCTGTTAATGCTATACAACAATCATGATTAGATAAACAAAAGAGCATATTTATTGCTTGTAACAATTTGAATAACTATAAAACTAATGGTAAGGTTTAACTGAAAGAAGTAAAAGTATTTGGAATGATTGCAACTTGTCTTAATATAAGAAAAGGTAGATGTTGCAATGCTCGTAAATGATCATTGTAAATTCGTAGTCAAATGATTACTGAAATAAATACTATCTATGATATTGTCTTGCCTAATGTCACCTGTTATCGTATCCACCACGGTTTTCTAGTATCACCGTATGGCAGGGCATATTTGCTATGTTCAGATGGTAAATAGTCGATACTTCTTGAAGTAGTCTTGATCTCACTCTTGGTAGACGATTTATTGTTGTCCTTGGACCATAATAGCGTATTGATAAGATATTGGAGAAACATGGTGGTAATGCGCGCTTGTTAAGATACGATTAATCGATGTGGTTCAATTTGCGTATATATTGCTTATTTGTGAATGATTAGTCTGGAATACTGTATGGGTATTTATAACAATTTCGCCATTGATAATGCAAAGTTGATAGTGCTGCCTATTACCAATACTATAGCGTACTACTTTCATGACAATAGTCGATAAGTATCGCCAAGAGCGAATAGTCCTAGTGTTTAACGGATACGATGTGCCAAGAGTAAGGTTACCATCATACAAATGGATGTCATTGGTTCGTGTCATGTCATTTGCGTAGAGCAAAGAAAAGGCCAATAACACATTGTGTTGTATTGTATTTCGTACCACTTGATTAGTCGTTTTTATATTGATGTACTACTAAGTTTCTTGGCCTTTTATTCCGAATGTAATGGCATTGTTGACTGCAAGCAAGTATAGCTAAATAGTAGAATGCAAAGCAGCCTCATTCGTATATGTTAGTGATGGTGCGTGTTACACATTGATAGTTTATTGCAATGGTAAGAAAGATGATGTCAGTTGTCTATCGCGTCATTACCAATGTCTATCGCAGTTGTGGATATGTTTTGAGGGATATTTTGGAATCCAACCTTGTCGTACACCCTCCAAGTAGTTCCATTGTGGCAGGCTTGCCGTTATAAAGTCATTTAGCATAATCGATACGAGCAAGCAACTTGAAAGTCAAAGTAAGTGAATAAAACGATCATTGTACAATATAAAAGTGCAAGACTAAGGCATCAATTGTATGCTAATAATGGTAATACTAGTTACATTGAAGCAGAAAATGTAACATGTTAACGTGTAATGTTTATTGACGATAGGGATATCGCAAGAATGTGTCTACATCAAACCTTTCGCTATACTCTCGCGTGTTTTTTTATTCCATAATCTATGTCTTTTTCTATCGCTTATTCTATTCCTTGTCCTCTTTTGGCTTTTGTAAATTAAACTGACCTAGTTTTATCGCATCAGCATCTGGTGGAGCAAGTGCAGGACGTCTAGTAAGTCGTGGTTGTGGGGCTGAAGTTCGTGTCATCGGGACTGAGCTTAGTACTGGCTTGGATTCAAGTTTTGATGGTCTGAGTGGAAGTAGCGGTGGTCCGAGTGAAAGTTGTGGTGGCTCGCGTGAAAGTTGCGATGGATTGGACGGGCGTAGTACTGGTTCGGATGGAATTCGTGATGGCTTGGATGGAACTCGCGGTGGCCTGGATGGAACTCGTGGTGGCTTGGATGGAACTCGTGGTGGCCTGGATGGGAGTTGTGGTGGCTCGCGTAAAAATTGCGGTAGCACTTGATTATTGCGAGTCGCCAAAGCCATTAGAAGTGGTTGCGCAGGTGGTTGATTATCATTTAAGAGAGCTGCATTGGATGCTGGCATTAATCGCGGACGTCTATTACTATTAATATTATTGTTATTATTGTTATCGTTATTGGTGGTGGTTTGTGCAGGGCCAGTTAAAGAATCGCCTGTAGGCAATGCCGTGGCATAGGGCAATAAAGCGGCAAGCAAGCCAATAGTCACCAAAGTCGTAAATGGACGCATTCTAAGTATTACGATCGAGAGCGTTTATCGAGAAAAGATTGAAAAACAAAAAGAGTTGTAGAACGGGGGAGAATGTCGTACGAGCGTATAAATTGGCAACTTTCTGGGGGAAGCGGATAGTGTTCACTTGAGTAAAAATGGTTTGGAGAACACATGGTCATGAACTAATTTGTTAATCGAGAATATGTTTTCGTTATCGATGATAGTACTATCTTTATATAAAGGTAAAAGCATCTAAATACTGATATAGACATGCTATCTGTTTTTCTTTTTCTTTACCCCAATATACAAATAACGACATAGTCTACTAGTGTAATAGTAGCGGGGAAGTCTAGTGGTATTATTCTAACACTTACTACACGATAATGCGTACATTGAAGTTTATTGTATCAGTTGCACTTTTACTCCAAGCGGAGCATGTTTCCCCCACCAATGTATACAATCCGTGGCGGTATGTCAGCTATAACGCTGGCGATGGAGGGTTTAGCGGGTATAAACTGACATTCACGAATGATGGTCCGCTTTACCAATCTTTGTTCTCGGGGAAATATATAAAACCATACACCATACACGACATAACAGGAGTTGATCTGGTACACTCGCTCGCCAATCTGGATGGCAGCGGTATCAAGATGGGCATTATCGATTCTGGTCTCGATTATCAACACGAAGCATTTACACCAAATCTAGAACTTCATCCGCTAACCTCAAAGTATAACGTTGACTTTGTAGGCAAGAATTATAATGGTTTGAACGTGCCATACCCCACGAATGCTGCACCCGTCGACTGCAAGGGAAGTGGCACGAATATGGCGGGTCTCGTCATTTCAAATACGTCCATGTTTAAGGGAATTGCTCCGAATACAACGCTTGGCATCTACCGTGTATTTGGATGTCAAGGAACGACAAAGTCTAGTGTTGTATTGAATGCGCTGGAACGAGCTATTAAGGATAACATGGATATCATCGTGCTTCCCAGTATCGTATACACCCGTAAAAATCATCTAAAAATGAAAAACATGATCAAGATTGCGGCCGACAAGAATATCATCGTCGTAGCACCAGCCGGTGACAATAGGAATATCGATATTCAAGGCATGGATATGGTCTCACTGGCTGGTGCTGAACTAATCTCAGTGGGTGCCGCGGAAATTCCCTATCATATGTCGCAATGGTTCTGGCTGGGTAATGACATTAGCGCGCCCATCACCTATCAATCCTATTGCTTCTTCAAGAACATTGAACTAGGAGAGGTGGAAGTGGAGATTGTTAATGCCGTGCCAAATGGTGATAAGTGTATGATACGCAACAATGTAAAGAACAAGATTGCACTACTAATGGCAAAGGGCTGCAAGCCATCGACTGTCATGGAGGCTGCCGCGAGAAAAGGCGCCATAGGTGTCATTATAGCCGTGGAGGTAAACGAGCAAGTAAAGCCTTTATCCTCATGTCCAATACCTGTCATTGCCATTACTCACGAGGACGCCAGGAAGATCGTTAAACAGCTCTGGATCGATCCACGAACTAGGCTTAACTTCTTTGGAGATGCAGGCTTCACTAATGAAATAGGGAAAATGCGTATAAACGTAAACACACTCGCTTCAGATTACTCGAAACTTGATGTAGATATTTTAGCACCTGGCTATCACTTATTTACCACGTATCTGTCGCAAACTAAGCAGATGTATGGCTACTATAGTGGTGCATCCGCGGCAACAGCCTATCTAGCTGGTACGCTCGCATTATTATTACAACTATACCCTAGGAAATCACTCAATGTCGTGGTGATCAAGGCACTGCTACAAAGCTCGGCCTATCCAATTGCATCCCATCTCAGTGACGCACTAGACCCGGTGGTGCATCAAGGTGCTGGCATGGTTAATGTCTTTAACATGGTACAACTGAACACTATAGTGTCACCAACGGTAATACCATTATTGAATCGTCTAAAATTGAACAGTAATGTTATATATGGCCATTCCGAACGGATAAGCATCACTAACAACAGCAAACAAGAGCGCGTATACTGTATTTATTCTCGTGGTGCAGCCACAATTCCTGCAAATCCAAATGCACAAACGCATGCTAATGGTGACGTTAACGCCAACCAGTACAAACATCATTATGCCAGTGTAGAATTCCATCCCAATGTAGTAACGATAAAACCAAACAAGGAGGTAATCATTCACGCTACATTTGTAGAACCATCAGGACTACCAACCAATGAGGACTGGTTGTATTCCGGCTACATCATCATTGATCCACAGGCAACTTGCAGTTTAGTGCCATCGACTAAAGCAGTACAGATTCCTTACTTTGGCATTAAACGCGCGCAACAAACTGCATAATTGCCAATCTATTTATTTCACCTATAATACTAACAGTAAAATAAAGAAACATATCAATGTCATGATATAGTAGATGCATATGCAGACTGGATATAATCATATGTAGAGTATGAAAGAACGAGCAATTGAATAAATAAGAAAAAGGCCATATGCAAGGCAATAAGATGCAAAGGATTAACGGGCAGTATGCACGGGTTGTTCCCTATCCTAACCAATTGACGAAGGCAACCTAACGCGAATAAAGATTCATTGGCTATCAGACCAGACTATCCTATGCAGGTAAGAGAGAGAGAGAGAGAACGAAAGAGAGAGAAAAAGAGAGAAGCAATGGCTACACAAAGCTATTTGGACAGAACCGGTGTATGCATTATTGAAAGGGAAAAAAACGTCATTGACGAGGTACTATAGAATAATGACGATGATGATGACGATGATGATGATGATACTGATGATGGTGCTGGCAAGATATGCTAGTTTTACGTTCGGAGTGACAATACTCCGTATGTACTAATGAAGTAAAAGAAAAGGTTTGACAAAAAGTATAGTCGGCTATACTAATTCAGCGATAGGAAGAAAAATAGGAAAAGCATTAACACCGAACGAAAAGCTCAATTGCTAAACGTGTTAGTGACTTGCATCATCAGCATTATCCTATTGAAGATGAGCGTACGTTTTCTTTTTCTTTACTCGTTGCTACTACTTGCATGTTATTCGTTAGCGTGACAGCAGATAAATCATTCCTAATTTAAACCATTGCCCTTTTCTCTCCTCTCTCCATTTATTCTCCGTGGACATTCTTTTTCTTTTTATTCTATTTTCCTATTAAGCATTGTTTCTGTTGTGTCGCTTCCGCTAATGCATGCTTCTTAAGCGAACAAGACTATTTAATTATTTTTACTCTTATTTATCATATCGTAGGTTGTCGCCTATCAGTAGTAGCAGTAGTAGTTACAGTTGTGGTTATTGTGGAACAACTAAATTAATTGGTAATTCCTCAAGTCGCGTGTACCTGCCTTTTCCTAGAGCTATTCATAGTAGCTCGCCTATATTACATAGAATGACCATGACAATATTCAGCCATTGTTCGGGTCAGAATACCGTAGAGTATATCGACAGCGACGAGTTAGCCAGTCTATTGCGTAATCGCGAACTCACTCCACGGTAAGAATGGGTAGCAATTCTACGGATGTTTACCATCGATGATTGACGTGCATGTATATGTATATGTATATGTATTATTGATTCTTATTTAGCGTTGACTATGTGATTATCGACGTGAGAGACGATGACTTTGAGGGCGGCAACATTGTTTCGGCCATCAATGTACCATCACACCGATTGCTGGAACAGTTACCAAGTTTAATTAAAGAATACGCGCACGTACCTAGGATCATTTTCCATTGTGCTCTCTCTCAGGTTCGAGGACCAACCTCAGCGGGTATATATCATCAGACAGTATTGCAAATGAGGAATACTAAGGGTGCTAAGGATGACAGCGATGCTACGAGTAGTATAACGCAGCAAGTACTCGTTCTACGAGGTGGATTCGCTTTGTGGCAGGCAAAGTTTAAAGATACCACGGATCTAATAGAAAATTACAATCGTGATCTGTGGGAAGCCGAGTATATGTAGAGGACAAGAATTGGATCGTATTTACAACTCGTGATTATTACGTAAAAACTAATCTTTTTTATTAAAGGCATTCAGTATCATAATATATATCTTGTCTACTATTCCATATAAGTTTATTTCTGTAGTTAGTATGAATAGAGCAGTGAACTGCAATTGAAAAATCATTAGCGTGTTATTGTTTTTTTATTTATTTACTTCCTCTTTCTCTTTTCATGTCAGAATCAGCTCCTATTTATGACACAGTAGTGTCGCCATCACTATCCTCCCTATTAGAGAAGAGTAATCTATCCAGTGAGAGGAGTAGTGCTTCTCTTGAACCACTGATAAAATGGTTAGAGCAGTTTCGTTGGCTTGCCAATGCTCATGTTGTCGACTTTTTCACTCTAAATCACTGGGAAAAGTTCGATTCAACGTGGCATGAAGCACTCTTACCACCAAGCACGTTACTGATAGAGACGGATTGCTCAATCGATTGTATCAATACTATTTATGATGATTGTATTCAATTGGCCGGCCACTGGAATATCAAAGTAAAATAATAGCGATAATGCGAAGCTATTCGTTAACATAACGTATATAGGATGAATGGCCAGCATCGTTACGTGAATATATACAAAATGCCAAATCATTAGCACTGAATCATACACCAGGTATTTGATATACATATCTATGTAAATATATAGCATTTGTTACTAGTTAGTTAATGATCATTCATGAACAGAAGAGTGTTGGCCATCGCCACCCATTAAAGAACAGATATTATACGGTATGAATCCAAAGAAAGTACACGAAGTAAGACTAGACATCGTATAATATCGAATACAATTAGTTGATCCTGTTTATTGTTGACTAGGTTGAACGATTAGCATGGATTATCGCAGAATTAGCCAAAGCAAAAGAAATAAAACAAATTGTTGATCTAGGATCAGGACAAGTAGGATTATATTACATTATTTAGAGATGGATATTATAAGTGAATAACCATAATAATAATGCAATCGTATTAGGGTTATCTAAGTCGATCGTTAGCCTATCAATACGGATTGAATGTGCTAGCCGTTGACGCGGACAATGTACAAACATGCGGTGCACGACGATATCAAGCGCAAACTGAACGACACGGCAGTAAAAAGAACACGTCAGATAATAATAATAATAATAATAATGATGATACACTCGATAGTTCTACCACGATAGAGGGTCAATTAATCCATGCCACTCATCTAGTAACTGAAAAGT
>JAIXMF010000256.1:0-20137 GCA_025201365.1 Syncephalis plumigaleata | reverse complement strand
TGTGCTTCCACAATCGCCGTCATCGCAATGGGATTCTTATGGATATGAAGTGCATAGCCATCCTGCGGTCCACGTTCAAGTAGACCCGACATAATAGTGACGCGTATCATTACACCGAAAACCGATTGTTTCGGCGAACTAGTGATGTTGGAGTAGCTGGCAATTCTCGCTGCTGTCTCATTTAATTGCAATGCGTATTCATCCCTTACTACTTGTTCACTACTGGGTGGAACGAGATTAGTTAGATTCATCCAGTTGAAAGTAATGATGGCATCGATACCATCACGTTTGATATGCGCTATGGCGCGGTAGGCGTAGTAGATTGTGCTGGTGGTGAATTTAATACTGTCGCAGTTGTGGAAGAAGGAGAAGAGGAAGGGGAAGGAGCTGACGATGCACTAGTAGTGGTGGTGGTGGCGGCAGTGGCAATGCTGGTGGATGTCAATTCATTCGGTTGAAATAGCAATTGTGACGTTGGTGATGATGATTGTGCATCCGCATAATTACATGATAATGATAGTATCGATCCAAGTATAGCTAGTATTATATACAAATACAAAGAGTTGAACCGCTTGTATTGGATGCGATGGATTTTACGTGTAGTGATCGATTGTTGGCTACTGTGTCCAGCACAGGTACGGATAAGAAGACTAACGGGCATGTTGACTAGCATACAAGAACCGTTAAAAGGTAATGATAGGAATAATAGTAGAAAGGAAGAGGAGGAGAAAGAGGAGAAAGAGGAGAGAGAGAAGAAAGAGGAGACAACACCGCTGTTTCAAGATAGATTACCGCGTGCTACTATGATATACCTGCCGCAAGTGCCCTGACGCGGGTTATTCACTGCACAGCCAAAACAAACGTAAAGGTAAAACAAACGTGCAGAATGAGTAAATAGCACAGAAATGCAATAAGAATACAATGGATATTGAGGAATGCTACCGTAGACAAGTAATGTACTTATGCCGTAATGCAGAATTGAATGTAGCTATCGATACTAATATAAATATAAATATATAAAAATATAAATGTTTATGCTTATGGGTAAAAGGAAAAGACTATACAATGAAATGCGGAATAAACGCTGTTTACGAATATGAATCCTAAATGGAATAAGCAAAGGTTGTGGTATACAGTAACGATACGTTAGCATGGACATGGACATTGGAATAGAACAGGCGGATTCATCATAGGACTGTTAATGCATGCTCGAGTACAAAGGTGGCATCTGTCCTATGAATGCATCGATGCTACACTAACAGCATGGTGACATGCTGACATGCTGACTAGACAATCCGCCAAACAAGAACAGGTCTGCCTGCTATACTTATTGATACACAGACACTTTGTTCGTCCTCTTTCCTCTTCTCTCTCTCTCTTTTCTTCTTCTTCCTCGTTATTTGTGCATAGCATTACGCCGCTTCAGTGTATATACACCTATACGTATACATGCGTGTGTACCATTTTTTATTTGTTTATTAATCATTAGCATATTTATTACTGAACTGGAAAAACTACAACTACATACCATTATTGGCAATTGTTTATTCAACAATTATAGTTACTCAACTCGGATAACAAAAAGCAAACATCGCCGCCATTATCACTTTGTTACCGTTGTTTGTACATTATTTGTTTATAGCATTATCGGACATTTAGCATTTCTATTCTCTGCAACAGTATCACTAGTACTGCCTACAACAGCCGCAGCAACTGGTTATTTACTCGTTCACTCATCGTATCTACTATTGAATTGCAACACGCTTAAATCCACGCGGTATTTCATACATGTGTATGTCATTTTGATTTAAGCTCCCATTGTCTTCATTCAAGCACTTCCTTTCTTTATCTCTCCATTTTGCAATACTATCTGTTCCAGTCCGATTATTCATAATACTTTGCCGGTCAAAGTATTCTTCTTCTGCTTCTTCTGTCTATCATCATGTATTTCTTATCAATTGTGATGGTCATAGTCACCATCATACAACTAGCCAATCCTGGTGCAACCATATCTCCATCATTCACCTCCACCAGAAGTAGACAATCAGTGGTGGCGGGCAATGGATTCAGCAGTATTCTCAATCCGAAATCCTCGGATCAAGATGATTTGCCCGAGTTTCTACCCGGTGCTGCCGTGGTCAACATTAGCGGCGATTGGGTTATCATTTGTATGATGGCACTGGCCATTTATTCCGTACTGTTCTACGTATTCTCCTATAACATCTGGCATGCAGTAGGAGCAGCTGGCGATGCATGGGGTGCACGTATCTGGCAGCGACGTGCCATGGCTACACTCTCCATGGTGCAGGCTGCCTTGGGTTTCGGCGTCATGCTTTGGATTCTGATAGGATTCTTCCGACTCACTCGTGATCGTCAAACCGATGGATTAGTCATTGTAATCGGACAGCGTACCTCAATGCAACTCATTAGTGTTATGCAACTGCTCAAGGCATACCATGTCAATAATCGTAGTAAGCTTATCCTAGTGATCGGCACATTCCTACTGCTGGCCAGTCTTGCCATGACAAGTGTAAAGTGTAGTACGATTCCGCCGCCTAGCATGCGTTGGGGATACTACGCGGTCGAGATGGCCGCCTACCTAGGCATGGGCGTGGCTATCATCCTCGAGTTAGTCTTGAATCTATTCGTTAACGTGTGTTTCCTTGTCGTGGTCTATCGGCACAAGCGTAAAGCCGCGTCGTCGTTATACTCGGTACTACTACGTGATGGCATTCTATTTACTATGGTGTGCACCATTAGCAACATTCTCATAGCAACACTCTTTCTCACTAAATCGATAAGTAACAACATCCTAAGTATTGCATATCATATTAGTTGTAAGTGATCATTTGCACAATAGTCGATGTAATGGTATTAACAACCCTATTGGTATTAGGGGCTTTGCAATCGTGGCTTACGATACAACAATTGGAATCGGCTCGACGAAATCGTACGGCTACCACGTCAATCCATCCGGCAACGGGAACATATCGTCCTTCCTCCTCATCCTCTTCTCGTTATACGTCGGCCACATCGCCGCACAACAATAGCAAATACGGTGAAATGACTCGCTACTCGCATGATGCTGCCAATCGGGAGTATCCCGGTGTACTGGCACCAGCTACGAATGTTCGCTATGATTCAATGCATCACAGCACGAGTAGCAAGGTGAATCCACAACACGTCAGTTCCACTGTCGATGCAAGATATTCATCCACCTGTCAAAGTCCCATTGGCACCTATTTACCGTATGGTGCGCATGGAACGGCTACACCGCAACATCATGCTAAATCACCGGTTAAACCGTCGCTCCGTTCACCATTATTCATGACGGAAGCGGCTCGGAAACAGCGAAGTGTCTCGTTCGCCGGTGATGACAATCAGCGTAGCTTAATGCAACGTTACTCGCATTCGTTGCTAAGTGAGCGTGATGGTAGTTCTATGGAAATCAATACTGAATTACGAAATAGCACTAGTAAACGAATAGCAGTCGATTCCCGTGAATCAACTGAAACTAACACGGCTAGAAAACGAGCATCGCCCACATCGTCATTAATCATTTGTGACGCGGTTGACATTGATGACGCAGTTAATTTTACAATGACTACTGAGCAGACGTTCAGCTTCCATGATCATCCTGCTAGTGGTAGCGGTACTACGGTAGTTAGTGCCGGACATTCATCGAGTGGTAATAACAATAGCAGTAGTACGTTGAACTCGATAGGTAGTCATCAGACGTCGAATGCATCACATCTAACTAGCGGCATATTGGATGAGATTGCCGAATGTTATCGGACAACACCGACTGGCTCGAAGGATCAATTGTCACATTAAGGAGCGAGCGCATTTCCTATAAACTATACCACGCGCTGTTTTATTTCATCTACTTGTATACCACATTATGACGCATCAATAAACATTTATTTCTTCTTTCGAAATAGCAATATTAATGAATAAATCGTACGTTTGTTTATTTATTTAGTATGTGCATATGTAATAGACATAAATGAGTATATTAACCTAGTGAAGTAGAAAAAGAAAGAACAGAAAGAAAGAAGTAATTGACAATGATCGATTTAGGCACGATGTGCTTGTACAATAAATTTCCCGCCTTTAGGATTGGTTGGACCGCGGAAGAGGGGTGTCATATCATTCTTGGACGAGGCCTCGAATGTAAAGCGACGAGCAAGTTCAGCAATTGTCATGCGTAATTCCATCCAAGCCAAACTAATAGTAATAAGATAGATATGTGATCAGTATTATCGCTTATTAATCCTAACCATAGTAAAAACTTACTTGCGGCCAAGGCAGGCGCGTGGCCCCACCGAGAATGGAGCAAAGTTCAATTTCATTTTGGCCAATTCATCGGCAGACGAATCGATCCATCGTTCAGGTCGGAATACATGTGGTTCAGGGAATACTTCCTCGTTCATGTGCATAACACCAATGGACACCATGACTGTAGTCTGTAGGAGGAAGCAACAACGCAAGCATGTTAATCATCATTATTCAATTGGATTGCGCGTACTCTCTCACGCCTAATCCATATATCTATCCATCTATCCATATTCATATATGATGTGTAGATGACACTTACCCCTCCAGGAACAAAGTAACCATCTAGCATGGTACCACCTTCAGCGATAATGCGTGGCATACCGTGCGGAGCAATAGGACGGATGCGCATCGATTCGTGAAGAACGGCATCAAGGTATTTCATTGATAGTACATCTTTATAAGCGATACGCGTGTCTGGATCGGGATAGAAACTCCTGACCTCTTCGGCTAAGCGTTTAAATGTCTCGGGATATTGCAATAGGAAATTCATGGTCCTAATTAATAATGTTAACAATCATACATATACGCATGTATATACGAGTATCATTACTTACCAAGTCATTGTAAGTGCGGTGGTATCAGTGCCGGCAATCCTATTATCATTATCATTATTGTTTAATTGATCATATTTTGTTTAGTGAGAGCAGCAGCAGCAGTATATATATATAGTATTATACTTACATTAGTAAAAGTACTTCAGACATAATACTTTGATCGGTCAATCGTTCACCTGTTGCTTCATCGACCGATTCGATAAGCTGTTGTAGCGTGTCCTTTCTTCCTAGGTCTCCTTGTTTACGACGTTTCGCAATGGCTTGAAGGGCGTACTTTACAATAAGGAATTAGCTTTCCTCCTCCTTCTTGGTCATTGAGTCCATTATTTATATTACACTTACATCATCGAGATCCTTGATATTCTTTGCCAATTTCGGAAGCATATTCATAGAGAAAAGTTTGCCAAATATAATTTTCTATTATCGTGTCGATTAGCGGATATATCCCTAGAAGATTGATGCGATTGTTACTTACGAAACTACCATATAAAAGCCGACTATTCATCCATTGAATAATTGGATGTTGCTCACGTTTCTCGTCGAGTAATCCGAAACTCTTGCCAAAACCAACTTCACCGATAGTGTCCTATAATGACATTATTATTATTATTATTATTATTATTATTGCTGCTTTACAATCAATAACGGAATTATTACTTACAAAGGTCATGTTCTTTAGTAGATCCATCAGATCGAAGCTAGTGCCTGCATCGGCATACTCGTCGATTCTCGTGATCAATCGGGCAAGGCCAACATCGTAGATGAGTGGCTCCAAGTCGTTAAGGGCATTCGGTGTGAATGCTGGCATCATTAAACGTTTCTACAACTGAAATTAGCTAATGCTAATACGACGGATGTACATCGACCACTTACTCGAATACGATGGTAATCTGCATCTCTAAATGATCACCGAGTGAGTCAAATGCATACATAATTAGCCAGAAGCAAAAAAATGACGACATACCTTGTGTTGAACACGTTGGCTTCACCGGTACGTGCCCTCTCGTAATCGCTGCCTTTGATATATTGATGTGTACCGTTGACCTTTCGAATGGAGGAAGAACTCGATACCCAGAGTGTATTGGGGCCTAATACAGCCAATGACGGTAGAAAGATATAGATATATGCAGTTAGATATACAAAAGTTGATCAATTACAGCGTGAATAGGAATACTTGCCGATGCGCACAATTGGACCGTAGCGTTCATGCATCTCAGCGACATCGGCACGCTGGAGGGAAATGGCACGCTTCATGTCGGAAATAAAGGCACCAAGCATTGCTGGACGTGGACCAGGGATCTTGGCCAGCGGGCTCAAGTATTCCTGTTCGATAAGCTGGTAGTGACATAACAATGTTAGCAATCGATATATGGATAATCATCATTATTCGTGTCAACGGCATACCTTATAGGCTAGGTAAATGACACTTGTCACGCCAATGACCTCGAGCCATGGAATAACACTTAGGGCAAGTTGAATTGTCGACGACATGATGTTTCTCTTCTTTTGACTGACGTGGTTGCGTTTGTTAACTAGACAAATATCTTGGATGTGAACAGAAAGAATACGAATAGTGTAAGGAATACCTACAGACTTACCACGCCGCTAATCTCGCGAGTATTTATAGTGAAACAGCATTTAGAATACAACATTATAGTAATTCCGTTTTTTTAATACCGAAATACCGAGTCCATTGCAGATGCATCATTATCATCATTATCATCATCATCATCAGTATAGTGCAACATGCCAGACGTAACACGCGGACTTCGCCTCACTACATGCGATACACTTGTAACCATGTGACAGGATAATTATCGTTATATCCTACTTGTCAGCACATGATTTATTCAGGATATTCATCGACAACGAGTCAGCTAGTCAGCTATTCGATCAGTTTAATAAATTGTATATCATCGTATAAATGTTATCCAATATAGTGGTGTATTGTTTGCTTGCACAAGCATATCGTGTGTCGTGTTCTTGTGTTCACACATTATGTCATTACCTCGTACACTCGCAATAGGTGATGCAACTGTGGCTGCTTGTTTAGCGGAGAAATTTATCCGAACCTGCCAAGTACGTATCAGGTGCATTGACTCTTGGCAATAGTGCAAAATACTTCATTGTAGCAGGATAACTAGGAGGAGGAAGACTGAATACACTGACCGGCAAGATGGTACTCACTCAATGGCATCGTATAATGATCCGAAACTGTTTTACATCTGATCTCTTTTCTCGTCAACAATGTATATCGTCATGTATGCGTACCATATCTTTGTAATGACGATCGAACCGAACTATTGACCTTTATCAAAGCAATGAAATCACGTATCATATGTATGAGACCGGCTTTTTGTCCCTTATGTCCGCCAATCACCATGCATGCACTTGGGCATATCAATAGGTAGCTTTGGTATAGGCTTAATGAAACTGCCATCTATCAAGAGTTGTTGGTGTATCATTGCGTTACTATTATTATTTCATTATAACTCTATTAGCGTAGAGCCGCATTTTTCTAAAATAAATTATTCTGATTTATTAAAATGAATTCATTAGGATAAAAGGAATGCAAAATATTTGTGATTAGTGCAGCGTACAAGCTTAACTATCGACATTACGGCTTATGGTTTTTGCTCCTCTGGATTCTACTCTCCTGGACTTGGTGTGGCTGTTCCGCCGCATTCGGCAGGAAGTGAAAAGTCTTCAGTGACCTTTGAACTGCCGTTAGTTTCAGCCTTCGCACCGAGACCGCGCTTAGCGAAAGCAGCCCAGATCTCGCACTTGTGCTTGCCACCCGTATTCTGTTGTTCGGCTTGAAGAATGGCGTCACGAGCAGAAATGAATGTCGGGCGACATGGTTGCAATTTCATACCGTCAATGACCAATTTAGCAGCTAGCGTATTACCCTTGGTAAGATCAACCGAGTATTTGTCCTCGTTATATCCTAGTTTGTCGACCAAGTTCCAGTACATTTGATATAGCATATTGGCCCAGATTTCACCAATGGAATGAACTTCAGTCCATCCGTTGGTGTACACTAAGCCGTAAGTGGTTGGATTCACCTTCATATCAGTGCTATATGGATAGCGGCGAATACCCTTGGTGTTCACGTAATCGCCCAGTGTTATGGCCTTGTCGTGATTATCACCCTTCTTGAGACGTAGCCACATACCGACAAAGTCGCCCCAGCCTTCACCCATACCGCCTGCCTCACCGGAACCCAAACAATTGGAGTTGGCCGGCCCACCGGTCAAACGGGTAGAGATACCGTGTGTGTATTCGTGAGCGATGATATCGTTCTCGAAATCACCATCGCGTTGTGGATTTGTAACTGTCCATGTGTACATGCGCATGCGTGGACGCTGACCATCGGGTGGTGTGTAGAAGTTGGCGTTATTGTAGCCGGATGGATCTTGCGCATTAGCTAGGACATGATCACCACCGACACCGCCTTTTCCGTAGTTGTCGTTCTGGAAGTTGCCGGATGCTTCGTCGAAACCATACTGATAGAATACATCGTGCATGATGTTGTTCATGTAGAACAAGTTGGTAACAGCAGCCTCACGATAGGTGCTTGGGTCCTTGGTAAGGTCAACAGGATAGTCGAATTTCAGATTGGCAGAGATCGGCTGTGTGGCTGTAGTCCTTTGTCGGGCATTGGCTGGAGCAATCGCTTCGACATTGTTACCAAGAGTGGTACGCGTATTGGCACCATTAAAGTCGTGCCATCCCCTGGGAGATGCCTTAGTGTTGGCAGGATCGGTTAATACGACACGACCACCTGTTCCAATGTCGGATTCTTCGAAATTGACCACATTATAGCTGGCATCGGAAATCCAATCGTTGATGGAGATAAGTTTTCCACCATCGGCTGGCACATGTGCATTGAAATAGTTTTCACCGAGATCGATGAAGAATTCCCAGGTGGCCTCCAGAGCACCTTCACTTGTTTGGATATAGGACTGCTTGGCAATAACCTCGTCCTTTGCGTAAGGAATACCGGATAGCACGTATTCTGGCTTGTTACCAACTAGACTAGTACGCGATGACACGGTAATCTTGGAGGCTTCAATTGGCCTGCCGATATGATTGGCTAGCGACACGAATGCTTTGTTCGGTTCGACGAAACGTGACGAGGATTGACCGGCCCATAGTTTGCGCTTGGATGCGTCGGCATTACGGTAGAAGTTATCGCCATAGGCAATGATCGTGCCTTTAGCATCGACATTGACGGAAATGTCACCGTTGGCTATCTCGACACCTTGGAATACCTGTTTAAGGTATACGTGGATGACACCAGTTGACTTGCTTGAGTAAGCGTCTTTAACAACGTAGTCGCCATTATTGACCTTTAGATGTTGTCGAGCGAATGCTATGGCGACATCCTCTGGCTTGCCATTTGCAGCGAAGTTACGACTTTGTTGACGGAGTGCCGACGAACGGGAAACAACCTCGAATTTAGGAACTGGATCCGGATTAATCAAATCAACCTTGACACGTTCCGCCAACACTACGGATGCAGCACTAATCATGACTAGCGCCGCGACGACAAGACGAGTGTTCATCATCATCATCCTAATGATAACTGTTGAATAAGCAAATCGAGAACTGACTTCTTAGTGAAGATAAATTTCTTTGCACTAGCAAAGTAAGAGAAGAGAGGGGGGTAGATAAATTGTAAAGTAGAATAAATAGAAAAGCGTTAATGGCGTGAACGTAGGACGTGAGCGTCAAGGATTGTTATGGTTTTCGTCGCGATGGATTGATGGTGTTGATGTTATTTTTCTTGTCAAACCGTTGGCATATGCCGTCTTTATCAAAACAAAACAAATAAACCACAATGTTATTAGCGTAATACTACTTTTTTATTATTATTATAATTACAGCGTAGAGCTGCATCGTTACTAAATAGATGTAAATCGATGAGATTCGAATAGAGCAATATACTAGAATCGTTAATTACGTAGATGCTTTATGCGGAAGCTATAGATATTCCTCTATTTCCTCAATTAGATCGAGCACAGTCACTCAATATCCAAGGTGGGGTACCGAGAGAGAATCTAGGTCCCATGTGTTGACTATGCGAGGCAGCATACTGCATTTAGTCATACGTAATTCTATAACAGTAGCGCGTGATGATAACATTAGACGGGCGGACGGAGGTGTCATCACTGGCGAAGGTCAAGAGTGTACAAAATTTCTTGGCTCAGTGATAACCGTGTCGAATGTCTAATTTCTGACGCTATTTATTATTATTATTATTGCACGTAGCCAGCGAACAATCATCTATGCTTTTATTTATTCATCATTAGCATCGACAACAACAACAAATACAAGTTTATAATCATAATTTATCCTGTTGATTAAAATTCAACGCATTCTCTATTACAGTGCTTTTCCATCCAATTTGCGCATTTATCCTTTAACGTTTGCAGTTTAATAATAAAAAGATTTGGACAATAGTTAACACTATTATCACCATAGAAATGCCTATTGACACAGCATGATAATAATAACAATTCAGTATTCAGTAATGGATCATTTATTGATAGCGATAACTATCATCATCAATTCTATAAGATAGATGATACAAGTGTACTAGTATAGTTGGATATTGCCATGTCATGTACTTACAAGTAACTATTGATTATCATTTATGGAATCGGGATATGGCAGCATGTCTGAACTTCATTCAGATTATTCGCAGTCATCGCGCTGATGGTCGTATTCCAACCCAATTCCAACGAGGTGCCGTTCCTTCTAAGCGTTCAAAGAAAGAAGGACAAGGACAACGGGGGTCCAAACAACAAAAAACAAATTAACCGTGGCGTTATCGCGACCACACCCCAAAAGATACTTGTAAGTGCTATCATAACTATTATTTATTCGTAAAAACAAAAGGCTAACTGCGCAAATTGGATGGAAAAAGCTTGTATGTTAGGCGATCATCTGTCCACTAGTCTATACACGATATAATGAGCAGCCGTGTAGCACTTGACTTTTTGTTAACTAGCTGATTATGGCATCGCCACACGGACGTGTCTTGTTGCCTAGTAAACTTTAACTGCAAAACAACCATTCCTGTCTACTAGTTGATCAATAAAGCTGTGGGTTATTCCTTTTATTACGGATAATGATGATAGAAATGGCTATCCCATTATGGTGGTCAATGCGTACAAGTACTACCAGCTAGAGCACGTCGTTACCATTATATCATTTGATATAATGATGATGCAAATGGGTTGGGGAATGGCGTGTGGCCCCATTCACAATATCATTCACGAATCATAATAGTGTGTTACTAAGAATAGAGGAAGAGAGGAAAGAAACAAGTAAGGCAAGGATGCAAGCGGAGTAGGTAGGTAGAAGGACAAGCAGACAAAAAGTACCCCTGCTGATGGTACAAGTCGTCTTTCTAGAATGGACGACGGCAGTTGGATGTATCATTTACGCATGTGTGTGCGTGGTGCGGTGCATGTCTACACTGAACGAAAGTGTCGTATTCTCCTCCTTTTTTTCCTGTTCTTCCATGCTTGATGTGGGAATACAGAATGTCTAGTACAAAGGAAGGCACATGTCTTGAATCGTGTCTTAAATAGATCGAGTCTTCTTGTTGATAGTTGATAAGTAGGTTATAGTCGCTCCTTGTTTGCTCGTACTAGTCAGCTATCCTTTTCCTATTCTTCTTCTTTTTCCATATCGACCAGTCTGCTCATTCACTGGCGTATACTTGATTCAGGCATTCTTTCTCACAACTGTTCTCTGCAACCGAGCAACGAGCAGGCAAGCAAGACTACACTCATTACAACAGCAACAGCACTCGAATGCAAAAGGGAATACTAGCACCATTATACACGTTGTTCTACAACGCTCTTCAACCACATTCTTACTATCATATTCCTCGCTAGTATTGCCAATAGTAAGTTTATTACTACTACTACTACTATGAATTCAGAAACAAACTAATATTCTGATATCATCATTCTCAATAGCATCATCCCCATCATCATCATCATCAATATAATCTATCATCGATATCATCATGCCTAACTATTATACGACGCGCTCATCAGCCAACAACATGAACGGCAGGTCTGCCCGTAGTCCATCAAGACGTCGAGATCGTCGTGCCTCAATTACCACGGAAACGAACACGGCAACACCATCTGCACCGGCATTTGTACCGAGCATGGCACAACTCGATCATTCGCTGGTGCTTCACGATAATGCAGCACTAGCTGTCCATTCGGCCAATCTACCAAGCGAGTCAGTACGGCCAGATGCCTACGTTGAGACTGGCACGGACACAACCGGTGCAACACATCAATCGTCGCCATCCGCCACATCACCCGGTCAGTTGGCAGGTTCACCTAAAGCTACAACTGCTACAACTGGTGCCACAACTGGTGCCACGGGATATGTCTTGCCTCCATTAGAAAAGGACCCGGAACACACTAATGACGATGAACAGGTACGCATTCCAACATCGACCGTGTCCAGCAATGCCGTGGTACGCGATGTTCGCTTGGCACCCGATGAATTCGGTCGCATTACCACCGATGTGCAGCGTATCAGCCAGAATCATTGCCCGCCCGATTGGCATCGTGACGAAGAGGTTGACCGATCCACGGTACCTGGTGCCGAGGAGTACCAGCAACGACATCATCTCAACGTATCTCATTCATCCAGGCAAGCATCGTCATCTGCCACACGTCTTATTAGTAAACTCTAAGATAGTGGACAGATAGATCATTCCAATATAATATGTGTTCATCAGTGCTTACTCGTTATTAATTCTTTATTATGCATCTGTGTGTGTATGTATGCATTATGTAGTGACAACGTATGAAATCATCACTTTCATGACATCTGATGGTGTATGTCGTCAATCACAACAAACATATATATGACGAGTATATGTGTATTCTACTAAATATATCTTTGTTATTTGTAGCAACAACAACAACAATCATCAGTGCAATGTAAACCATATTGATATTGTCTTCTTACGCAATGTTCATACCTTTGAATACAGGATTTTTTCAACCAGTTAACATTGTTAGCCTTTAACTTTTGTTCTTGTTAGTAAATAATGTTGCATCTTTGTCTTTGTCTTTGTCATTATGTGTGTATGGAATCCCGCATTAGCAGATGCTTTGTTCTGTGTTAAGCATTCGTCTTATGTTATTTACCACAATGCGAATGCCATTAAGGCCGCATCAAACAATGCTCTGCATAACTAGAATTTACCTTGCACTAGGAATGTATCTGTCAAATAATAATAATGGTACACCTATCTTATTTTAATGCATATGTGTCTATTGTATTCTGTATTCTGGCTACTTGAATTAACATATGATGTTTAAGCATTTGCAAAGCAACATATACAACCAGCGAAATGTTACTACGATTGGCTACGTTGCGCACCTCAATGAATACGCTACAATGTAGGATATAGTCAATAGATATAATGTTTTATATAGAATGCTAATAAAGTATCATATTTATAAGCATACGATGTTCAATGTATAACACTAAGATACTGTATACGCAGTCATATAATGAACACGATTAATAGCGACTATAAGGCGAATGTACTATAGAGAGCATTAATTGCATACACGGACACAGATGTCATATATTGACTTCAATAATAATAATAATGGTGCTAATGAATGCGCAAGATTATTTAGTAATAAGAACAAATGTTAATGACTTACTGTGTTAATCGATTGGAGAAGTCATATAATACCATGCTAATGATCAATGAATGGATGTACTAGTGCCGTTATTACTCTCTATTAGTGCCATGTTAGCTATTGATGTATACTATGCAAATAAAGATGTAGCCATCATATAGGATTGCCTCGACACATGTACAATATGCAATACAATGTCAGACAGTACCACTACAAATACAAAGTGCTAAGCGACGTAATGGGTAGTAGTTAGCGCGGATATTATGTATATACGCGTACTTTCACAACGCACGAGTAGAAGGCGTAGTGTTTGTTACGTATACATGTCGCAATCAGATGAACAAACAGCACTAACTAGTAGTTAACACGAGTACCGCGTACTTGCATATATGTATAAATCACGAGTAAGTAATGCAAAGCAGCGAGTGGAGACGTTGTATGCTGGCAAGCAAGTGTGGTGCCTAATGCATAGCGCGAGTGTTACATATGCGTACGTATCCTCACATACTACGAGTAATGAACAGCAAGTCAACGCGAATAAAGTGGTACAACGCGGTAAGCGAACGTCGTGAATAAAGGACACGACATGAAATAATAGAAATACACGAGTGAGGGCAAGGGAGTGTCGCAAGCAAGTAGACAAGGGAGAGAGAAAGAGTGAACTGAATAGAGGATAAACCAGTATGAAAGACCCAGTGGGGTATATGCCACGTTGATCGACAACGAATAAAGAACCAATTACTACACAGCGTGAAGAGCAAAGTGTGCTTATGACAGAGTATACAGATTGAAGTGAGGCTGCCGACGAATAGCGATACAAAATACGAGTATGCGGCATACAATCAACATAATCGACAAGTAGTCAGTGGCAAAGCAGCAGACTAGACGGGAATAAGACGACCGACCGAGAACAACACAAAGACAAGTAGTATACGCTTGCAGCTAAGCGTAGCCTGTTGATGACTGTAAACGAAGGTGGAGTAAGAGGAAAAGCATGAGTGGTGGTGGTGTATGTGTGATCAGAGGAGGAATAAAAAAATAAAAAGCAATAGACGAGTGTGTGTGTGTTAACGAGCATTGCTATCGTATATGAGTGTTACGGTAATAGATACGTGATTATTGAACGAAGGGGAAATGAGATAGTGAAGAGAGAGAGGATATGATTGAATAACGATTAATGGGATGATACAATGGATATTAATAAAGTGTTAAGTAGCTTATTAGAAAGGATTAGAAATTGGATTTGCTCACACAACTGTCGGAATGCAGTCGTATTTTAAAGCATAGAGATCAAATATTCTATTAATTACTATAATATCATTTGTATATCATTAGATAGAGGAAAACAAGCCCTATTATAATATAAATAAAGCTGATGAAATTTCTATGGAGTAATAATTGAAGTTATAAAAAAATGGAATACATCCCAGCAGTGGTGTCTGTAACTGTGTTTGTACGTTGATAAAACCCCATCTCGGTCATATTACAGAGGTAGTGCAGTATAATCGCATCAATAGATAGTTCTTTTCTTTTTACCGAGGATTACCGCGTGAACGACATTGATCAAACGTAGCGGACCTTTGTACGTTGTGCACGTGCTTTAGACGACGATATATACAAATAGAAAAGAAAGAATCCCAATACGCTCAGCTTATAAGTAGCGAACATGTATTCAATTACTATTCTTGGTACTGTTATGCGACAAGGAAGGTAAACACGCCATTCTCTGATGCATAGTATCAAATTGTCATTCTATTGCATATGATAGTTAACTACTGCCGCGTACATGACTTTTCCAACCGATTAGCATTGTAAGCCTTTACTTTTGTCAATAAATAGTTTACATAGTAGTCAGCACCATTGTCGTTGTCAGTATGTCAGTATGGAATCCCCCATTAGCAAATGCTTTATTCGTTGCATAGCATTCGTCTCATGTTATTTACCACAATGTGAATGCCATTAAGGCCGCATCAAACAATGCTTTGCATAACTAGAATTTACTTTGCACTGAGAATGTATCTGTCAAATAATAATAATAGTGGTACACCTAGCTTATTCTAATGCATATGTGTCTAGTGTATTCTGTATTCTGGCTACTTGAATCATTGTATGATGTTTAAGCATTTGCAAAGCAACATCTACAATCAGTGAAATGTTACTACGATTGGCTACGTTGCGCACTTCAACAAATACGCTATAATATAGGATATAGTCAATAGATATAATGTTTTATATAGAATGCTAATAAAGTATCATATTTATAAGCATACGATGTTCAATGTATAACACTAAGATACTGTATACGCAGTCATATAATGCCATATTATTAGAGGTCTAAGCAGTGGCCTATTGATGCTACTATACCAATATGGTATTTCCATTCTTGCTGATTGATACCGCTTTTGGCATTGCTATTCAGAATCGTGTTGAAACTCGGTCCCATTATAACAACGTTTTATCCTCATTTGGTCGGCGGAACATGGACTTCAAGCAGAGCGACTCCTCGATAGCACCTATTTAAAACACCAGTATTTTATATGCTTCGCAATTTAGTTATCAATTTTCCTCATTTTCTTCGCAATACGCCATAGAGTTCTCGTTCTTCTCATTTAACGAATATGCTTGGTTGTCGATCCGCTACCATTCTACTAGGGTTAGCATTCCTGCCCTCATTTATTTCTGGTGGGGACTCATCGTTAGAGGCATCACTTAAATCCACTACACAGGGAATACCGCAGGTTCCGGTGGCAAGGACGAAACCATTCCAGCATAAATATTATAACGATATAATCAATGATCCATATCAATGGATAAAGGATGATGGCCTCAAAAGCAATGACGTTCAACAATTTTTAAGAAATGAAGCGTCCTACTCGCAACAAGTGCTCGAGAGCAGTCGATCACTTCGAGACAATATATTCAAGCGAAAATCTGCATTATCGCGTGATCTAATAACGGATAAATGGCAATATGGCAGCTATACATACTATACTCGAAAGGTGGCTGACAAGCCATATTCCATCTATTATAGACGATCCACTAGTGTACCCAATGCCGCGGAAGAAATGATACTTGACGTTAATGCGCTCGGTACTAAAGCCGGAGCAATAAGAGAAATTAAAGCAAATATACAGGGAACGTTAATTGCCTTTACTATAGATGCCAAGGGCGATGAGCGACACACTTTGTACTTTAAGGATCCGAAATCCAGCAATTTGCTACCATACGAGATCCGTAATGTTGGCATGTCAATCGAATGGAGCGGCACCGGAAGAAGCATTTTTTACACCACTATAGATAAGGATGCCGTTGACAATGGTAGGGCACGATATACCGTTGGTGATCCGGTAACAAAGTTTCAACAAATCTACACCAAGAGCGGAGATGTATACACATATGAAATGAGTGTAGCGAGTAGCAGGCAATATTTGTTTATAACCGAGTATACAGCCACCGCTAGCAATACGCGCTACTTGGATATCACTACGGATAGTGCGAATACTCTAGCCGCGATAACTCCACCGATGCAAGGACAAATATCAGCGGTGCATCATTTAGGTCGTCAGTTTCTATTCGCTATGTCGCTTGAAGCGAGGGGACGAGAGTATAACGTGTATTATGCTTGCGATTTCGACAAGCGGACTAGGCAATTTCAAGCATGCGGACAAGTGTTAAACGGTGTGGGTTTTTATTATATGAAATTTATTGTATTCCAAAATCATTTTGTAACAATTGAGTCAGCGACCCTGACTCCAAAGATCAATGTGTACGATCTCAATAATGGAAGACTACTACCTAATACCGCACCACATGTCATTAATCTTTCGGGTGATTCCTACGCCGTCACTCTTCCGTTCCAATGGACATATGAAAGTGACGTTCTACAATTCACGTACTCCACCGTGGTTAAACCACCAACACTTTATACTTACCCTATGAAGACAAAGATCCCAGTAACTTCGTACCTAAGTCCACTTCCTCAGTACAAAGAGGAGGACTATGCTACGAAGGTTATCATGGCGGGCGGTATAGCAAGACGATATAGAACGGTGACACCGGTTCCTGTCACCATTGCCTATAAAAAGAGCTTAATGAAGGGAGATGGTACTAATTTCGCATGGCTCACTGGTTATGGCGCCTATGGTCAAGCGTATCCGGTTGGATTCTCTTCGAGTACTATTCCACTACTTGATCAAGGATTCGTGTATGCGATTGCTCACGTACGTGGCGGTAATGAACAAGGACCGACATGGCGATCCGAGGGTATGCGTTTAAATAAGAAGAATACGTTCAATGACTTTATCCAAGCTGCCGACGCGCTCGTCTCCCTCAAGTACACTCGCCACGAGTTATTGGCCATTAGTGGTAGTAGTGCCGGTGGCATGATGGTCGGCGCTGTCATTAACGAGCGACCAGATATCGCGAAAGTGGCCATTCTAGATGGTAAGTATTAATCGTACATGAAGTTACCTGGTATTATATTCCTAACGAGCGTTGTATATGAATGAGTATAGTGCCATTTTTGAATGTTTTAGACACTATGATGGATCCGAAGAATATAAATGCCGACGATGACAATTACGAGTGGGGAACGCCGCTAAATGACCGTAGCGCATATGATGCCATCAAGTCATACTCGCCTTATGACAATCTAAAGGTGGACGTGAAGTATCCGAATATCCTTGTTATTGCAGGAATCCACGATCCACGCGTACCCTACTGGGGTAAGTAATGGTCGATTGATATAATGTAATAGGTGAACTGACATGACTATTATTACTATTGCTATTGCTATAGATCCATCTAAATGGGTAGCCAAGATGCGTGCTATCAATGCTAAAAACTCTAGGCAGGATACTGATCCGTCTACAGTTGTTATGATGATCGATGAAGATGCAGGCCACTGTAAGTAGTGCTACTTTATTTCTTTCTTATTACAACATTTACTAATATTCTAGCAAATCATATCTAGTTGGAAATGGAAACAACAACAAACATACACTAGAGATTTCTACTCAGATAGCCTATGCGATGGATAAACTACAAAAGTCGGCTCGTTACTTAGCAATGAGCGTTCAACAAAGATAGTACAATGTTGTTTAGTACTTGAAAGATATGAATTATAGCGATTATTTTATTATCATATCAATAAAAAACATGGTTCGATCATATAATCATTAATGTTATATCAGTGTTTATTTAAAGACATAATCGTGACAATGTGAAGGAAGAATAAGTATGATGAAGATGAAGATGATAAGAGGATGACAACGACGACAATAGCTACAATGATAATATTGATGCAGATATCTATCTAGGTATTAGCTATTTTTATGTAGAACACACAACAAACAACGAAAGAGCGAGAGAGCGTGTATTAGAAGAAAGTTAGAACTTGAGTTCACGAGGTTGCTCCCATGTAAATTCCTCGCGACCAAAATGACCGTAGCAAGCGGTACGACGATAGATCGGCTTGGTCAGGTTCAAGTCACGGACAATGACACCAGGACGTAGGTCAAAGTTATCGTTAATGATCTTTAGCAACTCTTCATTGCTACGACGACCGGTGCCATAAGTGTCCACAAAGATACTGAGGGGTTCGGCCACACCGATGGCGTAACTCAACTGGACGAGACAGCGACGAGCTAGTTTGGCGTGCACGAGAGACTTGGCGATCCAGCGAGCTGCGTAGGCCGCACTACGATCCACCTTGGACCAGTCTTTGCCGGAGAAAGCACCACCACCATGAGCGCCCCAACCGCCATAAGTGTCAACGATAATCTTACGACCCGTGAGACCGGCATCACCCTGAGGACCACCGATAATGAACTTGCCCGATGGTTGCAAGTGGAAGATCGTCTTATCGTCGAGGAACTCGGCCGGGATCACGGCACGAATGACCTTCTCGAGCAACGACGTACGAATCTCCTCGTTGGTGACTTCAGGTGCATGCTGCGCTGAGATGACAATGGTGTGCACACGTATTGGCACCATGGCACCATCCTCGTTGCGGTACTCGACGGTAACTTGTGTCTTCGAGTCGGGACGCAACCAGCCTAGTGTGCCATCACGTCGTAGTTCCGACATCTTCATGTTAAGCTTGTGAGCCATGGTAATGGTGAATGGCATGCACTCGGGCGTCTCATCGGTAGCGTAGCCGAACATGATACCCTGATCACCGGCACCAGTGTCCTCGATGGCGTTACTGCGTTGTACGAGACCTTGGGCAATCTCGGGTGATTGCTGCTCGATGGCCACTAGGACATTGCACGTCTTGTAGTCGAAACCCTTCTCGGAGTCGTCGTAACCGATGGCCTTCACGGCATCACGGATGATCTTTTGGAAGTCTAATTTGGCCGACGTGGTAATCTCACCGAATACCATGATCATACCCGTCTTAGCGGCTGTCTCGCAGGCTACCTTGGAGTAGGGATCCTCGGCCAGACAAGCATCCAGAACGGCATCTGAGACTTGATCGCAGATTTTGTCTAATCAATTGTGAAGACAGTATACAAGTTAGCTAGCCGCATTATCATTGTTATT
>JAIXMF010000255.1:0-20219 GCA_025201365.1 Syncephalis plumigaleata | reverse complement strand
CTGACTATCAGCGGTGTATAATCCGCTGCAAACACTATTAACAACGAGTATCGCCTGTCTATCTGTTATAGCAATCTCGACTATGAGATTATCATCATTGACGATGCAAGTCCAGACGGTACCTTGGAGATCGCCAAGCAACTACAAAAGGTCTATGGCGAGGACCGTATTGTAAGCGGTATACACTCGAGATATCTATGAATGCTTACACCTCTTCAATATCAATTCATTCTCTTAGGTGTTACGTCCTCGTGCCGGCAAACTCGGTCTAGGTAATTTTCTTGATAGACAGCAATACAACATGATCAATATGCATATTCACTAATCGTGTCATATTAACTATAGGAACGGCCTATGTACATGGTATTCAGAATGCTACCGGTAATTTTATTATTATCATGGATGCCGATATGTCTCATCATGTAGGTGAACTTATCACTCGATCCTTACTACATCATTTACTAAGCGTATAGCATTATGAATCTAGCCAAAATTCATTCCAGAATTCATCAAGTAATCATAATCATTATAGTGAATATTCAAACTAAGTAATAACACTAATACCCCATCATACTACAGACTTCAAAAGGCTAAGAATCTCGATATCGTAACTGGTACACGTTACCATGGTGCAGGTGGTGTTTATGGCTGGGATCTTCGTAGAAAACTTACCAGGTACACATACATATATACATGCTACAATACAATACAATACAAATAGTATTTATCGCTAATTCATATCATGAATGCTCGTTAGTCGTGGAGCCAACTTTATCGCTGCCACGCTTCTTCGTCCCGGTGTCTCTGATTTAACCGGCAGTTTCCGGTATGTCTCTTTCACGTATATAAATAGTAAAATCAACATAACTAATCCTGCGCACTCTATTCCTAGTCTGTATCGCAAGGATGTTCTCACCAAGTTAATCGAAGTCACCAAGGCTAAAGGCTACGTTTTCCAAATGGAAATGATGATTCGTGCTCGTCAGCTCAACTTTACGATTGGCGAGGTAAGCAGGCTATATAGCATTGACGACTAGTCATCATCAAGCATGAGATGATGTCCATTGTGTACATGTGATTAATAGCCATACCACCATTAGATCCCTATCACATTCGTAGATCGTGTTTATGGCGAATCTAAGCTGGGCGCCGAAGAAATTGCCCTTTATTTAAAGGGATTGCTAACTCTGTTCTTAACCACGTAAGCGCAACACGCGGGATTATACTCTCTGTTTTCTGTTACGCACATTCTCTTCCGCACCGTTACTACTATCTTTGAGTACGAGCGAGCAAGTGATGAATCCGTTCCTTGATCCAGTTCTTGTCACGGGGTGCATACGCCATTTGTTTTGTATCAAAGCTAAAGAGATAGAGTTATTATAATGGTGTAAATAAATATTGCTTACAACTAGTACTGAATGCATTCTCAATAATAACTTACACGAGAGCTGCTAGTTCCGCGTAGGCATCTATGTACTCATAGAGTTGATTGATATCATACGTGATATTTGCCTCCCGTGGATGAATCGCCTTGAGACGTGCCTGATAGGTATCGACCAAAGCTATAAGTGACGTGGTACAGTAAATAACAACAATAGTTTGTAAGTTACGCGGCAAGATGATGTAATTAGCTAGACGGTACCTTGCATTGCAGCGCTTACTGTCTCGTGTTCCGAGAATGTACGCGATTTCGGATTGTGATCGCGTTGAATAAGTAAAATAGTGTGGGTAGTCTAAAGATCACACGATTAGCATAGCATCTACACCGACATCTATCATACTTGCCATAGTTTAATAGGGTTGACGACAGACGAGTGAATAAATGAACGAATGAATGAATGAATAGAGAGAAAGAGAGAAACAACTAAACAAGTGAAAACGAACGAACGAATAAGTGGCACATTGATATGCACGATTGAGTGAAGTGTGAGGCAGCGTAATCATGATACTGATTTGATCAGATTCTCACTCACTTACTCATTCACTCATTCACATTGTTAATGTGCCATTTACCACGTGATTATATTGCATTTTTCTTTTTTTTCTTTAAACGATTGAATTCAAACTACTTTCCTATTCTTGTCACTAGTAGTAAACGTAGTACACCGTCATTATGGGTAAACGCAACAAGAGCAAGTCGGCATCTGGAGGAGACACCTCTAAGCCCAAGCCTGTACCGTCCGCTAATGGCGCACGTCGTCCTGTAACCGACGATACTCGTTTTGCTCGTATTCATTATGACCCGCGTTTTCAACGGACTAAGAAAGATGCGGTCAAGATTGACTTGGACGATCGTTTCAAGCATATGATGACAAGCGAGGAGTTCAGCGGGAAGCGTAAGTATATTCTATGTGCTATTGGTGAAGTCTACTGATATATCTCATTCTTATATGGATAATAGCCAAAGTGGATCAATACGGTCGTAAATTGCAGGATAATGCTGGACAACATGAATTGAAACGATATTATCGCATTAAGGATGAAGGAGAAGAGAAGGAGAAGGAAGATGATAGTGCTTCTGCAGAGTCAGATAGTGAAGAATCAGAGGAGGAGTATAGTGATCAGGAACTTGATGCTCAGGTGGCAGCGAGTACAAGTGAGGAATCAGCTAGCGAAGAGGAATCAGAGGAATCAGAATCAGATGAAAATACTATGCCGAAAGCACGTAATTATGATCCAATGCGTGGTGAAGGTGTTTCATCCTCATCGGAAGAGTCAGATTCTGATGAAGTGGATGGTGATCATGATGAATTGGCAGCTGAGGATGGGGAAGGAGAGCACGGTGAAGATGATGATGAGGTAAGATAGAGAGAGAGAGAGAGAGAGAAAGCAACAAAGAAACAATGCAGTTGAGCAATTAGTAACGCTAATGTAATTCAGGTACCACTTGGTGATGCCACTAAGCGTATTGGAGTGGTAAATCTTGATTGGGATCATCTTAAAGTAAGTAGATGATAGTTGATAGTAGAAAGATTATGAACAAGTTAGTAACAATGATATATCTATCTATCATAATAGGCATCCGATCTGTTTACCATCTTTAATGGATTCAAACCAGATGGATCAGCAATCCATTCGGTTAAAATATACACATCCGAGTTTGGTAAAGAGCGACTTGAACAGGTAATGTTCTACTAAGCTACTGATAATCGATCAAGTATATATTTATACCTACAAATCAATATATAGGAAGCGCGTGAAGGTCCACCAAAGGAGATCTTCAATAGAGATGACGATTCCGATAGTGATAACAGTGATGATGAGGTAACGGAAGAGTCGCTATTCAAGAATGATGATGGAGAGGAATTCAATAAGGATGCACTACGTAAATACCAGCTGGAACGTTTGCGCTATTATTTTGCAGTGGTAGAATGCGATAAAGTGAGCACGGCACAGGCAATCTATGATCAGTGTGATGGTGCAGAAGTGGAAGCCACGTCGAATTTCTTTGATCTACGATTCATTCCCGATGATATGGAGTTTAACGAAAAGCCAGTGTACGTGGATAGGGAGACATATTATCCATTATTATGATCATGACTAATTTATTACTATTATAATGATAGAGGTGTAGCCACTAGTACTTCCGAGAATCATAAACGACTTGAATTTGCCACTCAGGCATTGCAACACTCGAATATCACCCTGACTTGGGATGATGACGATCCCGATCGTGTCAAGACATTGCGTCAAAAGTTTAACAAGAATGATTTGCAAGATATGGACTTTAAAGCTTACCTAGCTTCATCATCTGGTGAAAGTGACAATGAAGACGTAGAAACTATGCGACAACGATACAAGACTCTATTGAATGAAGCGGCAAACGATGACGAGGAAAAGGAGAAGATGCCAGAAGGTGATATGGAGATCACATTTACACCAGGCTTAAGCGAGACGGCATCTGAATTGCTTGAAAAGAAAAAGACACGCGAAGTAAGTGGTTACGTGTATGCAATAAGGCATTGTAGATTAATTAAACAATGCTTTTAGGAGCAGAAGGAAGAGACTACATTGGAGAAATACATGCGTAAACAACGTGAGAAACGACAAGCACGCAAAGAGAAGAATAAGCAAAAGGCAACATCGACTACTTTGTCCGAAGAAGGTAAATGATATATACATGCATAGTTGATTGTTCATCGGCGATTATAACTCATTCCATGATTAATAGCACCATTCTCTGATGATGAAGTGGATATGGACGATCCTTATTTCCGTGAAGCAATGGAGGAGGAAGGCTTTGCAGGTAACGTGAATGAATATATACGTAAATTGATTATGCTAATTATGATTGATATAGTGGAGCCAATGACCAATGGCAAGAATAAGGATAAGAAATCTAAAAAGAAGCAAACGCTTACCGCTGAAGAGAAGCTTGAACGTGATCGTGAACGAGCAGAACTGGAACTATTGCTTATGGATTCGAAGGATGATCGCGAGCACTTTGACATGAAGAAGATTGTCAAACACGAGAAGAATAAAGGAAAGAAGCAACGACATAAGCGTAATAAGCACGATGACGGCGACGATGATGGTGACGAGCTACAGGATAGTTTCAAGATGGACGTGAGCGATCCTCGATTCACAGCACTACACGAATCGCATCACTTTGCAATTGACCCGACCAATCCACAGTATCCTTTAGTTTGCATTGATCAATCGAATAAGCAATATATACATATATCCATTGAATTAATATTCTTAACTCACACTAATTAGATTTAAAAAGACTAACGCGATGAAACAGCTATTAGACGAGAGACAGCGTCGTAACCTATCTAATAGCAAGAAGGAGACATCAGATTTTGATGTAAGTCACAGGAAATCACGTAAATATCAACGTAGATACTAATGCTGCTTAGCAGAAAACACAGGATACAAAGAGTGATACCACTCGTCATTCAGATAAAGGTTTAGCAATGCTAGTCAATTCGGTAAGCTATTTATTGAACTAGATACATACATACAGTCATAGTAACATTATATTACCATTAGATAAAACGCAAGAATACTAGTAATAAGCCTAAAGGTGATATACGTAAACGTACACGTATCGTATAAACGAGAGATATTATTATTATTGATATTATTGATATGAAAATGAATAAAATGAACATTAATGTCTGATTTGAATTGTTCAAATGCCGAAAAGAAGAAGCCCTGTATAATCTGTCCACCTTCAATCATAGCAATAATCATCTATTGATTTACAAGGGGGAAATAAACCCTAACAAAGTGTACGCTTACTTTCTCATCGTCGCATTACTTACTCTAGTTACTCTGTTATTTTATTGTATTGATTCTGCGACCACTCTATATATATATTATATATCATATCTGTTATATGACTTGCTACGTGCTTTTGTTCTAGTCGATCTGCCTATCTAACTATTTATATACCCACTAATACGACAATGACACCTGCAGTACAGAATAAGTCGTGTAATACACCGTCTAATTCCAACGGGAAAAGCGACACTGAACAGAAGAACGACTTGCTACGAGTGACACGACGACTGAATGCCTGGTTCGAGCAGCAACAGCAACAGCCCGGTCGACGTATAGTAGTTGCACCGCGTAACTGGCTACTTCAATGGTTACAACGACATATTATCACACGAATGGCAGGTATGGAGCGTTTATTCGTGTTGAATCCGCTTGCTCGTCTTCTAGTCTATCTTGGCTTCTCTCCTGTGCACATTTTTATCGCTACATCATTCGGGACAGCAGTTGGCTTACGTTGGTTGTATCGCGAGTCGCGCGGTCTATTTCTAACGCTAGCCGGTATTGTCTATCCGGTCTGCAGTACATGGCGCTTATTACGTGTGCCGATCAATCCTAACAATCCTAATGATGCCGATGCCGATGCCGATGCCGTCGCTATTCACAAGTGGACAAGCGAGACAAGACGATGGCTAGCCTATTGGGCGGTATTCGCCATACTTCAACTGACGGAGCATTGGAATAAACGGATACAAGATCGATTCGCGGCTTATCATCCGCTTAAACTGCTGCTTCTCTACTGGTTGCAATGTCCGGTGGCACGAGGAGCAGTACGATTCGCTAATCTAGGACGTAAATTCAAGTATAATAAGCCAAATAGTGATGTGACAATTACAGTGTCATCTGTATCTACTGATACGCAGCAAATAACGGAGAATAATGAGACAGTAGTGAATGAAAGCATCGCTAGCACATCAACTACATCGCATAATGTTTACGCTCATAATGGAGATGACTGGGATGTGTTCAAGCAACGACTATCACACGAACTCACCAGTCGTTCATCATGGCAGAATCCACAATCCGTGTTTGATGACACATCGACAATACAACTATCTACGTATACGATCGACTATGCCAGTGCAATGCAGGAGGACCAGCCTTTCTCCACGCATTATTCAACATCTGAGCTTTTTACATAAGTCAAGTAATAGTGTATTCTGTCTTAATATAATAATTCAATTCTGTATAGGGATCATTGTGACATATGAAGTAGTTATCATTTAGATTAGTGTATATAAAACAGTAGAGTATTTATTTATGTTTATATAGTATATGGATATTGGGGAATTGGATTAGACATATTCTTGAATTTTATAATGATGATGATGATGATGATGATGATCTGCTAAGGTGATGCAGCGGCAATTTTAGGCGATTTAGCTTTCAGGCTTATCTTGGAACTTTTAGATGGTTTCTTTTCAGTAGCGGTCGTGTCTTCAGCATTTAGCATATCTTGCTCATCTTGACTGACAATGCCATCTAATCGATGTACTAATTGAAGACGATGATGTTTCGATAGATCCTCGGTGAATATATTATCATCAACTGGGATGTGTAATGGTTCCACCGGTAAATCTTGATTCATCAATGTTCTTCGTAAAAACTCCAAACTCATGCGGTTATTCAGCTCTAATGCTTCTACTGGATCACATTTTCCGCCAAAGTTTGGTACGTGTCGCATTAGACGTTGAAATAGAATTGGAAAATCACTTTGATTCTGATGTCCAGAGTCACGAACTGTGAACAGCCATGATGGTCCATAGATTCCTTGCTCTAATGTGCGATGACTATGAGCATTGGCATCCTCTTGTTGCTGTTGTTTCGTCGCCGCACTGCTCTCGCGTTGTTTGCCATTCCAGTAGATCATATGATCTCGTAGTATGTTGTAGTTCTGGCTCCATTTCGTGAATGCTTGCGAGTTGATGGCCATAATTGGTGGTGGTGTTGGTTTTGCACGTTGATCATCCTTGTCGTTTGTCGTTGTACTATTGTTGTTCACTTCCTTCGATACGGCAAACATCCATGGATCAAATGCAACGCCACACTTGTATGGCGTACCCGGTTCACGTAGTGCCTCAATGGTGGTTGCTCCGCCAAAACTATGCCCCGCCATTGCTGCTCGATTTAGATCAAGTCGGTTCTTAAGCTGTTTCTGATCAAATCCATTCGACATGGCAACATTAGTGTCGTCATTGTTCAATGTGGCAGCGCTCTCTTCTAGGCAATTGTCGACAGCATCACCAGCGTCGAGTCGTTCCAGCAGTTCCCATGCCGAGTGCACCTCACCAAGTCGATGATGAATCTGGCCTCGTCGCATTCGATACTCGTCTTCATCCCGCTTCGGTCGTCGATACGGTATGGTGCGTTTGCCTTTATCAAGCGATGTCACCGAGGCAGTGCCGTCACGATGCTCGATCGCACACACAACAAACCCGTGAGAGGCAAGTTCGCCACAAATACCGCTGTACGTTGTCCTACATCCACCTAATCCATGCGAGAACACAACAACAGGGAATCGATATGGATGATCTTTTGCTGGTGGTGGTGACTCTTTAGCTTCATCTTCAGGCAATCTAGTAGCTACTGGTGCATCCATACATGCTGGTAGTTTGGTAAACAGTACAATGGCCGTAACAAGCGGAATAGACAGTAGTCGAGGTATTCGAGCAAATTCACTATAACCTATTTATCTCAATTGTTAGTAAGCACATATTATATGCATAGAATGTTACTTGCCTTGTCCATACACATAGGATGGCGGTGGTAGCCATGTCGCTTGATGTTCATGACCGGTAGGTTCAGCCGGATAGTATAATCGTACAAGCAACGGCTCCTTCTCACCAGCAAGCTCCTTATCCGCATCTTCAGGGTGGGTGGCCGTTTCCGTGCTAGTCATCGATGCACCTCGGTGTTGTCGACCACTGCCGCCAAACCATTCGATATCATGACAGCTAACCCTGTAGGGCCCGGTATATTTTGGTAGTTTCGCGAATAAACTAAACTGCGGCAGTATTCGACTACTCCAACTACGTGATGTAGACGATGCCTCTGCTTCGCTAGACTCCTGCTTCACTGATGTCTCCTCATTTGATGTCGATGAAAACGTGCCATTCAGTGTGACCATAGTACGTTTCCTCAACGTATTCACGCCAGAAGTAATAGATGTGAAGAAACGCGACGATTGATTATCGCTATTATTACTACTATTATCATTGTGATTTTCCATTATGAACAAGAGCAACGCTAGTTGCAAGAGATAGACCAGATATCATACAAGAATGAATTACATTTTACTTTTTGTTTTCTCTACTGGACATAGCATATATAGTAGGAATATTTCGGTAAAAAACCTCCGAAAAACCGAATATAACACATTTACTATGATTCGTGGGAATGACGATAGTCAACCTGACTGACTAGTGTGTATGAGTAAGAAAAGTTTCTTCCTGCATTGCCGGAATACGCGTATATGAAACAGATGATCCATTAGCAACGCAAATCTCATGACACCAACTAGCGGATTTATTGCGTGCGTATGACATAATTGACGTCAGTGAGCGTATTCTATTTCTTATACGATGCGGTGTGTAATGACATTTTAGATAGGCAACAAATTAGAGTAAATCATCATCGATCAATCATTGATCAATTCAGCGTGTATGCCATCATTTCTTTCAATTAGTCAATTAGTCAATCAGTCAATCTATTAATAATGACATCTCCATTTCGGAAATCATTTAGTAAGCGACCTTCGGAAGTTGACACGCCTGTTAGACAACGACGTCGTCTCTACGATGGACGTACACTCGATCCTGATGGCATGCTGTCGGCATCGGCATCTCCTGGGCCAAAACCATTTACACCAGGCCGACTGCGTATCTCGTTTAACAAGAATAGATATGATACTGATATGAATTCAAGTAGACTTACTAAACTGGCTGCTCTATTCAACAAGCCAGTAGATCAAGCAGAAGATGAAGAGGAGGAAGAAGAAGAATTAGAACGTATTACTGTACTTGATGATAGCAGTGATAATGAGCATACTATCAATCGATCTACAGGCATTGAATGGGAGCGTGAACATCGTACAAGCTATTCCAGAGTAAATGCATCTGATTCAATTATATCACTACCATTCATAGGATCATCAAGTCATCATATCGAACATACTACTAGTTATTCATTGGAAAACAACATTCATTCTACTAAACTTATAAGTAAAGAACCATTTATGAATGAGTTCGATTCAGCATTTACACCTGATTATCAACAGAGTAATTCATTGGAAGGCATTGAGGACATGCTACCATTTTCTATGATGGTAAGCATTATTTATTATACAAATACACTAGTATGAACAATGATATAGTATAAACAGGAATCATCTACGCCATCGCACGGACCAGATAAAGAACCCGTATCAACGTCATCTAAACATCAAGCACCACCTGTCACAGATACTACTACTACTACTACTACTACTGCTGCTGCTTCTATTAGTAACATGCCAACTAGACAGGAAATGAGAGAGGCTGATGAGCAATCAACTCAAGTAATGCCATGCACTTCTGCAATATCAAGTTCACCTCAACAACCAGCGTGTAATTCCACTGATCACTTAGGCCTAAACGATAACAGCACATCCCTCGAATCAATCCAGTTTCTAACAGGTAAGTTAAAGAAGAATGACAGCAATCAAGCATCATTCACTCATACAAGCGAGCATAGAATGGCAATCAACTATTCGCTCTTCATTGGAACGACTCTCTCAACTGATAGTGTAAGGAGAAGTGATTACATTCTACATGATATCACTAACTAGATCGATTGTAGTACGAATCAACAGTTTATTGACTCCATTACAGAGGAACTCGGTCAACATCGAAATAGCTTGGCAGAGGAACAATCAGCTTTGCTAAACAAATGGAATGTAGCAAGAGGTGCTGTGATACAACTCAAGATGCGTACAGAATGCGATCTAGTGGAATGAAGGAAGATACACTACACAGTATCATAGTACAAATAGAATGATTACACTTTATTGACACGTAGCTAGTAAACAATAGATGACATACACTGCCATGAATGATGATTACAGGGTTTTTCCAACCAATTTGCGCATTTATCATTTAACATTTGCAGTTTATTAATAAATAGATTTACACAATTGTTAACACCATCATCGCATTGCTATTATTATTGAGTAGTTGTCATTGCCCTAGCAGTTGAGGGAGATGTTAATGATCGCGATATCATGTATTGCAATTAATGATAACTATTATTTATTCGTAAAGACAAAAGACTAACTGCGCAAATTGGATGGAAATAGCCTGTAAATGACGTCACTAGCTTATTGTTACTGATTTACCTGTATTGTCTACATACCACTAAAAATAAACACATCACTACTATTTTGTACAATTCTTGGCTTTCTACTTCCTATTCTATAATCACTATTGAAATGACTATACAGCTGTGTAATATAGAATGGATAGAGAACCATCATCACGATGGTATTCACGTGGACTACATCCGTTCATTTACTTCGTATAGACAATGCCAAATGTGCTCTGATATTGATTGACACGTGCCAATAAATGGAGAAGAGATAGATGTTGTAGCCCATTCACTGATACAGCATATGTAACTGACACATCATCACTACAGTTTAATATTCACATGTGACTATGAAGGATAGATGGATAATGGATAAGCAATGATGGTGTGGGGTGGACAGAGTAGTGTTATCCCCAACCGAATGCACTATTTAATGAGCAAGTAAATCGATTACTCGTACTTCTTTACCCGTCAGCAACTACTCTCGTTTAGTTTTCACTCTTTCACTCTTTCTCTTTTACTTCTTTACGTTTCTACTACGTGTTTTACTCTCTTCAACGCTACTACTACGACTACTGTCAACTCATTGTTCAAAATGTCCGGATTTGAAATGACAGTATGTAGTCTACTTGTTTACTTGTTTGTCTGTTTGTTTAGTAGATAACTAATGATATTGCTGTATAATAACGTGTAGATTCCCTCGGAGCCAACTCCAAAGTTGGTCTACGTCAAGAATATCGGACCTGATGCTACCAAGGAAATGGGTAAGTAGTAGAAGTGAATAGCATACAAGATAAATGCTGTATCCAGTAGTGCACACTTACTAATGCTTGATTGACGGTGATATTTAGTCCGTGAATTCTTCCTATTCTGCGGTAAAATAAGCGAAATCGAAGTTAACAAGTATGTATATGACTTCATATGTCTATACGCATAGTGCATATAACTGACGTTATTCCTTATTTTACTCGTTTGTTAGTGCCAAGGATGGCAAAAAAGAAGCACTTGTTATGTTTGAAAAGGGTATGTGTATTGATCACATTCTATTAGATTGTAACTAATAAGATACTATCTGTTTATTTACTATATATATATATATATATATATACGTATATTAGATTCGGCTTCCAAGACTGCCACCATGCTTACCAATGCAATTATTGCCGAGGAACAAATCAGTGTAGAATACTACTTCAAAGACGAGTATTCCGGTGATCATCATCGTGGTGCCAGTGACACCGAATCGAATGATGGCAACATCTCTCAAGAGGAAAAGGTGCGATAATTACTACTACTACTCGTAGTTAAACATTGACTCATTCTATATTGTATTATAGCCAATGACCTCGATTGTTACGGAATTGTTGGCATCCGGTTATGCTTTGTCAGCTACCATCATCAATCGTGCCAAGGTATTCGATGGTAAGTAATTGTGTTATCATTATCGTCATCACCATAGTACATTTGCTTATGTATTCAATAGAGAAATACGGTGTTACCAACAAGGCACAATCGGCCTACCAACAAGCACTTACTGAATGTACGTCATCACGTAAAGTATAACACGTATTCTCATTAGTACAAGTACTAACGATGACATTCTCTCCTCTATCCATCTCTATACAGTAACTAAACTCGATGAAAAGTATAAAGTACGTGATATAGTTGTGACACGCGCCACCGCTTTGAACGACACCTACAAGATCACCGATAAGCTTTACTACGCGGCCAATCAAATGCAAACTGCTGCTACCCGTGCACTGGAGACTGCTCCTGGTCAACAAGCGTCCAAGTTGTTGTCACAAGCTGCCACTCGTGCCATTGATACCGTGAATGAATCACGTAAACTTGCAGTAAGTTGCAATGAGCAATAATAATAATGATCATGTTTGTTAATATGCTCTTTCTAGGAGGAGAAACAAGCTTAAGTATGCTACTGCTACTCTAATGCTGTTACTATTGTTGTCATCATTTCAACAATGATCGTCTATCTGATGATATGTGATGATAGACATCTATCAGTTTATTAGTACAGATATTTGTTCGTTAAAATAAATCATTAGTATTACTGATTGATATCATTGTCTTTTATCATGTTATACTCGAATAGAAAATGTACTTCAAATTGCTTTCTTCTATTTCATAACATAACAACTGTTTTATATAGTAATTACGCAATTATCATATACGCTTATTGCGGTGGTGGCAATGGAGGATTCTTTGCTTTTTTCTTCTCCTCGATCACAGTCTCTACGGCATCTTCTGTCACCTATGTATATGTACAATACACACACACACACACACACAATCATGTTATTACTTGATTGTTCAATGATATACACTTGTATATGAAAGTGTCATCAATCACTTACCGCTGGCCATGTAGTGAGAATCAAGTCGCGAACATCATCGGTTACATCACCTTGCACGACAATTTCATCTTTGCCTTGATTATTCTTGGTTACAGAGGAGCCGCAAGCAAATCGATTAGCAAACATCTTGGCCGCTTTCTTCATATCCACATCTAGAATAATTTGACAGTTAGATATCATGTTTGCACGCTACTATATCATCCTAGTTGACTACGTTAACAATCATACCAAACAAGTGTAAGCCATAGATGCTCGTAACGTGTTTACGACGATTTCGTTCTATCCTCTTAATAATAACTCGATTGGCCTGATGCAATACTGATTTAGCTAATGTCTAGATTATTCTATTCATCCTAGTAAAACACTTACTGGTCGCTCTTTCTTCAAACCCATACCACCTATCAATATGGATTAACAATGGATGAAGCGAATGAATAGATTGCAATTAATTTACCCCATGCAGGTTTCTTTTCAGCACTGGTCGAAGCAGATGTGTCAACTAAATAGAAATAGCAGATTAATAACTGCTACTACTACTACTGCTATTAGTCAGTTAGTTAGTTACCTTGAGCATCACCATAAATACGTTCAAACAAGTCTTCATGATGATCTTTAAGCCATTGCTGACACTTGGTCAAAGTTGATCCGAATTCGCAATACTATGAATAGACGTATATATTGCAAAACTGAATATCAATAAACATATTATGTGTTTGTATACGTAGATTATTACCTCAGGTGGAAGTGTACACACTATTATGTCAGTGATATTATTGTTAGTCAACGAGTATGTCTACTATAAACAATAACAATCCGTAAATACCTTCACAATAAACAACTTCCTGACGTTGTAGAGTAGGTTGGATCTCTGTATCGGCCATGATCACGGATAAATGAGCAACGAACAAGTAAGAATATAAATGAGAGAAATTGCCACCACTATGACCATCATCATTATCATTCTGATGATCATAGACAAGTTTACATCAACATATTGATCAAATGATTATTATGATATCATTCATTCCTTCATACAGGCTTTTTCCATCCAATTTGCGCAGTTAGCCATTTGTTTTATGAATAAATGATAGTTATAATAACACTTACAATTACCCTGTATTTTGGGGTGTAGATAGCGATAACTATCACGGATAAATTGTTTTTTGTTGTTTGGTTCCCTCTTGGTCTTGCTCATCATTGCTTGAACGTTTAGAAGGAACGGTATTTCGTTGGAATTGTGTTGGAATACCCTTTCCATTACGAACACTGCGAATAATCTGAATAAAATTCAGACATGCAGCCATATCCCGATTCCATACACGATAATCAATAGCTACTTGTAAGTACATAACATGGCAATATCCAACTATACTAGTACACTTGTATCATCTACCTTATAGAATTGATGATGATAGTTATCGCTATCACTATAGGATTCATTACCAAATACTGAATTATTATTATCATGCTGTGTCAAGTGACATTTCTATGGTAATAATGGTGTTAACAATTGTGTGAATCTATTGATTAATAAACTGCAAATGTTAAAGGATAAATGCGCAAATTGGATGGAAAAACACTGTATTGTTACTATAATAGGATTTCTCACAGATACACGCACACCATTTCCAGTTTGATTGGACTTGCCTGGCTTTTTTTAACTTTTCCTCAGTTACGACTCTAGTTGTCAATAGATATCTACCGGTTCTGCTTATATCTATATCTATATCTATATCTATATATATTTGTATAGCACCCGGTTTATCTATCTATTGAGTTAGTTAGCTAGCTAGCTAGCTGTATCTGTTCATAATAGTTGGCTATATTTCTTGCGGTCTTATTGCTGCTAATCATCATGGAAGACAGTCCAGTAGCCAAGGTAAGTAAATGAAAAGGAAAGATAGATAGATAGAGCCTAAGTGACTGTCTTCAAACATACGTATTCAACTATGTTGATATATATATATATATATATTACACTCGCTAGGTTCATGAGTTGGCTCAAGCCGCGGAGACTCACTTGCAACGCGGGCAAATGACAAGAGCACTCGCGCTATACACGGAATTATTGGGTAGGTAATTATAAGTATGGGCTTTCTATGCAAACCAACTATGATGGAACAAGAGCGCGTACCTGAAACCATGGAGCATATCGAGGATCCACAGGTAAGCAAGCAATTTGCCAGCAAGGAACATCTAGATATTGATCGGTATTTCCTTTTGTATTTCACAGGTTGTAGATACACTTTCCATGATGCAAAAGACTTATGAGCGTGCCGTCAACGATATACAACGTCGTTTAAAGCGAGAGGAACGACAGGGAGTACAGCAGTTGTCGGCTAATATGCAGGCAACATCAACGGGTACAGTAGTGACACCGCCGTCATCATCATCATCGTCATCGTCACGTAGCAATAGAGGAGCTAGATTCTCATCGGGTCCTCCATCGACGACGGGAACACTGGCCAACTCGTATGCCTCGTTGAATCAGGCCAAATTACGCTGCACCATGAGTTCGGTGCATGCAATTCCACCACGACCACTTAATCGTACTACGAGTGCCAAATCTGGTCTATCTCAGTCTACGGCCTCGTTGCCTGCCGTCAATCCATCCGCACCATTGCCGAATCTCGGTTCAAGTAACAGTGTTACTATGCTAGAATCACCGTCCAATCGAAATTACGATCATAGCGGTATGATGAGCATGTCATTGACAATGCAGTAATACTAATAACCATAAGCATGCGCTATTAGGAATGTCCAGTATTGCCGAGTCGACGACAGAGCGTACAACATCCTCATGGGATGGTATAGTTAACTTATCATAGAAACAAAACGTGATATCTCATTAATTGCATTGCCTATTAGGTGCTAGTTCCTCGTACATGATTATTCCAGGTCGAGTAAGTGTGGAATAGCAGTTACTCGCGCTTCGTTCTCCACTAAATAATCAACCATGATAGAATATGAAGACAGATCCATTCGAGAAGTTCTGGGAGGCAGTCGAGTCACTAATGGATCGTATCTCGAATCCGGTTGCATTGTCTACAGTTCCACTATACAATTCGGAATACACGGAGAATCTACGACAAGATTTGGCATCGGCACAAGAGTCGTTGCACCATCAAGCCTCAATGATGTATGGCTCGATACCGACAAACAATGAATCTGATCCAATGACGCAACAGTCACGCATTGAAGATGGTGTCATAAGTAATGCAGCAGCGATGGAAGAGTTGGCACGTACACCGAGCCATTTGGATTCACCATCGGAGGAGATTGCCACGGAAATTGCAGACGCATCTGTACAAAGGACCATGTCAGATTCTTTCTATCTCGTTGACCGACCATCGAACAACAGTAATGATTGTGACTATACTGCTGGATCATCGACCAATCATACAGTAATCAATACAAGCTCTACCGGACATAATAGTGCATTAATCAGTGATGCTATGTCGGATATGACACCACAATTCTCGGCAATGTACGTAGTAACAATTTAAATGATTATTGTTGAGGTTGTTGCTTAGCTAACTAATAATGCTTTGTATATGTATATAGGAGGATTAAAGCAACAAAATCAATTGAAGAATACGAAATGGAAAATAAACAACTGAAACAAATGGTAGATATGCTATCGGATCGTGTTGCAACACTAGAGAAGGTAACTAGGTTTAACCGATATATGTACGTTAATTGTATGATTATTTACACACTATGATGGAACTAGTCGGCAGAGGAACATGCCACGTTACGTAATAATCTGGACCAGTTTCGAGATGATATAAGGAAACGGGTAATAGATGATTACAAGAGTAATTAAATTAGCGAATTGCTTATATTAACACGATACAGGCACAAAAACTATTGCAGAGTCAGGAACTCGTCAAGTCTACGCTAATGCAATGTTCCACGACAGCAGGAGAACCATCTGGTAATATCCACATAAGCAGGCAATAAGCATTTATTATACAATGGTCTAACATTGCTCTGACATAACTAGTGCCGCAATTGCAAGCACGTATCCATGAATTGGAGGAAGAAGTACGTCGTATATCTGCGGAAAAGGAAAAACAGGCAAGTATTGTCAATGGAGATTGTTCTAATTATTGCTCACATCGTCATCGTCATCGTCATCGTCAATCTATAGATGGCTACCATTATCAAATTTAAACAAAATTGGCAACGCTTGAAAGAATCATCCAAACGGAATCAGGTGACACCAAGTAAATTGGATACAGCGGTGGAAACAACGGACAATGCAACTACATCAGAGTCACACACTGGATCAATGTCATACGCTAGAGCAGCATCCTCTACATCAGTTTGATCTGTCTAGTGTCTCTTTTTTAAGTAATAAATCATCCCCCTTTTTGTTTATTATTGCAATTGAATAGTCAATAAGCTACTACTCGGCATTTAACAATAGACTGGCGATAATGGCAGACTGCATTGACTAATCTTGCCATTATGGAAGGAATGTGCAGGCATAAATCGTAACTAGCATAGACATCTAAGTTCGCAATAGTGGCAGCGAATTGCAAATGGAGTCACGTTCATCACATACGATTCATCATGCCTACAAAGGAATCCTGATGGTCATCCTATCAGTAAGCAGGTGATAATGCTCTATATTTGCAATATTGATCCTAATGTGGATTAAGAGGTAGTAATTGGCATACGTATATTGCATATTGGTCTTATCGTTGATACATTGTACTACCATCGGATGGTTAACAATCCGGTTATGACACAATAGGGGACTGGTACGGTTATTAACATTATAAATACTGGGGGAATTCTTATATTATTTCATCATAATTGTATACATTATTTTTTGTCTGCTAGTAGCTTACGTTACTCGTTTCTGCTTCTAGTATTTATTTGGTTTACATTGAAATCAAAAGAGGGGTTTATTCTTAAAAAGAAAACATTTAGTTGTCACTCTCTTTCTATCTATCCTGTTTTTCTCCAATGCCTAGGATGATGGAATATTTGAGCTTATTCGCAAAACTACCAAAATATACCGGGCCCTACAGGGTTAGCTGTCATGATATCGAATGGTTTGGCGGCAGTGGTCGACAACACCGAGGTGCATCGATGACTAGCACGGAAACGGCCACCCACCCTGAAGATGCGGATAAGGAGCTTGCCGGTGAAAAGGAGCCGTTGCTTGTACGATTATACTATCCGGCTGAACCTACCGGTCATGAGCATCAAGCAACATGGCTACCACCGCCATCCTATGTGTATGGACAAGGCAAGTAACATTCTATGCATATAATATGTGCTTACTAACAATTGAGATAAATAGGTTATAGTGAATTCCTTGGAATTCCTCGGTTGATATCAATTCCATTTATTGCAAGCATTGTGCGATTCACCAAACTACCAGCATGTATGGATGCACCAGTAGCTACTAGATTGCCTGAAGATGAAGATAAAGAATCACCACCACCAGCAAAAGATCATCCATATCGATTCCCTGTTGTTGTGTTCTCGCATGGATTAGGTGGATGTAGGACAACGTACAGCGGTATTTGTGGCGAACTTGCCTCGCACGGGTTTGTTGTGTGTGCGATCGAACATCGTGACGGCACTGCCTCGGTGACATCGCTCGATAAAGGCAAACGCACCATACCGTATCGACGACCGAAGCGGGATGAAGACGAGTATCGAATGCGACGAGGCCAGATTCATCATCGACTTGGTGAGGTGCACTCGGCATGGGAACTACTGGAACGACTCGACTCTGGTGATGCTGTCGACAATTGCCTAGAAGAGAGCGCTGCCACATTGAACAATGACGACACTAATGTTGCCATGTCGAATGGATTTGATCAGAAACAGCTTAAGAACCGACTTGATCTAAACCGAGCAGCAATGGCAGGCCATAGTTTTGGCGGGGCAACCACCATTGAGGCACTACGTGAACCGGGTACGCCATACAAGTGTGGCGTTGCATTTGATCCATGGATGTTTGCCGTATCGAAGGAAGTGAACAACAATGGTACAACGACAAACGACAAGGATGATCAACGTGCAAAGCCAACACCACCACCAATCATGGCCATCAACTCGCAAGCATTCACGAAATGGAGCCAGAACTACAACATACTACGAGATCATATGATCTACTGGAATGGCAAACAACGCGAGAGCAGTGCGGCGACGAAACAACAGCAACAAGAGGATGCCAATGCTCATAGTCATCGCACATTAGAGCAAGGATCTATGGACCATCATGGCTGTTCACAGTTCGCAATTCGGAACATCCGCATCAAAGTGATTTTGCACTTTTGCTCGGAAGTATTGTAACGTATATTCCATTCGCAAAGATAGGCGATCCTGCGCAAACACTTGGACTTAACACTCAGGTATGTTTGGAATTCCTACGCCATACGCTGCCAGCATGTCCGCAAAAATTGGATTCATTACGCATACCAATAGCGGATAATATAATAACTAGTAATACGTCAATAATACCGGAGCGGCTATTAGTGCATCGATTGGATGGTACTGTTGGCGATGATGAAAAGAAGCTACTGAAGAAATAGCTGAATAAATAGGACAATACTATAAACATAACATAGTTATATCTCTAATGTAATTGTACACGCCATTGGAATAAACTTTTAAGCAAATGGTGCTCCATTAGATGTAGCGAATAAATTGCAATCAATGTACTTCCCTATAGACAATTAATGCTATTATAAATTACCATACGCGCAGCTTGCAAGCATTTCCCTCATGTCTGGCCATACGTCAAAAAGTGCGCATCTACTTGTCGACGTCTAGGTTAATTCTATTTTTGTCATTTGGCGCAATATGGCAGATCAATCAACGTGATTCAACGACATTCATGCCATGTGGGAAACAAACTGTCCAATTCCTGTTATGTTTATTGTAACACTACGCGACAAACAGCAAATTGGAGTCAACCCCAGTTTGGCCATGGACAGGCTGTTGCTGCTGTTTTTTGCCTTCGTTCTCGTTTCAGTTTCCTACGTAACGCACATCAGGCAGAAATGTATACGCCACACATGTACGACCGATTGACTAGATATGCGGTATTAACTTGACAAGAAAAGGGGCATGCCAAATTGGATACATGGAGAAGAGGCTTGCTTACACGGAGGCGCCACGCGATGCAACATTTTTCTTTATTTTACTTTATCGCTCGTTAAAAGCGACATATATATATATCTATGCTGATGACGT